>JAMAGK010000086.1:0-20389 GCA_023626135.1 Talaromyces sp. R2412 | reverse complement strand
CTAAATATTTTCTTTAATATAATATTAATTCTTTTACTATATTAAAATAGATATTAATTTTATACTAAAAATTATAGTATCTTTTTCTTAAATATATAATATTTAGATCTGCTTATCCTTTTAGATTATTTAAAAGTAGTTAAATATCTAGCTATTTCTTTATAGTAATTTAAGTAAGAGTTTAATAAAATTTAATTTATTAGTTAGTTTAATATTAAAAATAAGATTCTAATAATAATAACTAATAGCTATACTTATATATATTTATTAATATTAATTTTTTTTTTCTATTTTTACTGTTCTATATTAATAGCTAGTCTTTTAAAGAGACTATTTATTACTATATATTTTTCTCTAAAAATATATTTTATAGTAAAGTTAAATAATTAAATCTAAATAATCTAATTTATAATAAGAACCTTTAATAAATTAATAATTAATCTATTTAATTGTACTACTAGTATATCAATATTAATTTTTAAAATAAAATATATACTATATAGCTAATAATAAAACTTTTTTAGTATTTTAAAAATAGCTTTATACTCTTGCTTGCCTATATTATATTTATATTTAATATTATTTTAGATTTCTAATTTATAACAGATAGGGTGCCTTTTTCTATTATAAACTTATATAATAATATTTCTAAACCTTTCTAGACTTATATCTACTACTATAATAAATATAAATAATTTATATTTATAATTAATAGATTATATATATAAAAATTTAGAAAGTCTTATCTTTAAGGCTATAAAAGTACTTTTCTACTTAAACTTTTAATGAAATATAGTTTCTTTTTTTATTAAAGTATATAATGGTATAGCTATAATAATAAATATCTTAATAATAATATAAAAAAAAACTATAGTTTTTAAAAAACTTTATACTTTTTTTATATATATAAAAATTAATTAGTTTATAATCTTTTTAATTTTTAAAGCTTTAAAATATTTACTATTAAAATTATATACTTATTTAATAATTTTTAATCTTAATACTATAAATTAAAACTTTTTTTTAAATAAAATTATTTTTATTAGCTTTATAAGATAGTAGATATAGTTTAAATTCTAAATATATTTATATATATAAAGTTATATACTAGGATACTATTTTTTATTATTATACTTTATCTAAAAGTCTTTAATTTTAAAGTTATTTAAAAATATTTATATCTTTATAAAGATTATTTTTTTTAACACTTTTATAATAACTCTTTAAAACTAGGAAATAGAATTTAAGCCTCTTTATATAATAGTTATATATCTTAAAAATTCAATAAGTATTACTATTATAGTTAAATCTTAATCCTTTTTTACAAATATTAATTAATTATAGTTTAAAAATAAATTTACTAATAAGATTAGAGATATTCCTATAAAATCCTTAGCAAATTTATTATAATTAAATAGTATATTTATATTTTTAACTATAATTTTATTTTAAAACTAAATAATAAATATAATTTTATACTAACCGCTTTTCTTTTTTACTATTAAGAATTATAGATTTCTATACAGTCTATATACTTTTTTTATTATATCTATCTAAAATTTTTTATAGAATATCTCTGCTATTACTTCTCTTAATACTATTAGTATTTTAAAATCTACTATCTATTATATATTATATTTAATTATATATATATATTACAGAGATATAATCTCTTCTCTATAATAATTAATTTTTAATTAGTTTTAAGTAAAAATATCTTTTTTATAATATAATATTTTCTATAATATTTTAAATTTATAAAATAGAAGACCCTTTCTTACTTATATCTTTAATAGATATTCTTTTATAAACTTAGTTCTTTAAGGAAAAGTTATAATCTAAAGCTATAAAACTATTCTAAACTTTATATTAGAATTAAAGATTATTTTATATATATAGTAGCATTTAAAACAATACTATTATTAGTTATTATAACTATCTAGCTTATTATTATCTAATAACCTACTTAGGTCTATAGGGTTAATCTTATTTATTTTTCTTTTATAAAGTGTATTAATCTATATATATACTTATTTTCTAAATAATTTATTATATTATTTTAAGTTTACTAAAATACTTTACTATAAAAAATATATTATAAATTTTCTAAGATTTAAAACTATACCAAGCCTATATATGTAAAATTAAAATAGAAATTTTCTAGTCTTTAATTAATTAGATTTTTTAACCTTATATAAGTAATAAAAAACTAGCTAATTAAAATGCTTTAACTATTTTTAAAATAGAATCCTACTTTTACTTTTTATTGCTTTATCTATACCTTTAAATTTTATTAATTTTAATCTAACTTCTACTTCTTTATTTATTAAGATAGATTTATTATTAATAAATATATACTTAGCTATATATTTATTTATTCTTTTACTAAATCTATTTTTAAATTAACTAGTTATATTTTATTAATAATCTATTAGTTTTCTTTAAGAATATAAACTTTAAAATTTACTTTTTAAAAGTAATTATTATTATAAATTATTACTATTACCATTTTATTCTAATTTATAATTATTATAAATATAGCAGTATCTATCTATAAATACTCTAGAATAAGTTAAAATTAATTACTTTTAATAATAAAAATAAGAATATATATAATAATATTTACTTTTTAAATAAAATAATTTTTATAATATTTAATTACTTATTATAATTAATTATTCTATTTTATAATAGCTAAATTTGGTTTTAGACACATAGAAATATTAATAACTTTAATTATTAATATAGATACTATATTTATCTATATATTAGAATTAATAACTATAAAATAAGTATATTTTTTGATTAGAATATTTATTCTAGATATATCTATAATATATATTAGATCTGCTCTTAGAGTTAAGATAAATACTAATTCTATAAAATTTATTAATATTTTAATAATTATTATATTTTACAATAATAAAGACTCTTTTTTTTTTTTATTTTAATATCCTATATATATTTACTAATTTAAAAAAAAGATTACTTACTATAACTCTTTTAATAATCTATATAAGTATTTTTACTTAGAAAGAACTATTTATATTACTTTACTTAATAGCTCCATCAAGCTTTCCATTTGCGCCGGCGACCCCGTTTTCGGCTATGATCGACGCCCAAACTAGCGTCCCCGGCTCCGGCGCTATGTTATTCCAGCCGGTGCGTAGCATAAAGAAGGCTCCGGTTATAGCAGTATGCGACCCTCCACTGTAATTCTGCCCTTACGTGCCCTAGTAAGGTGCCTATTCTAAACACCGCCAGGGCCGATTCCAGCGCCTGCTTAGAAACTATAGCTAAACTATAGTTTTAGATATTACTATTCTTATGTTTGTTATATTAAAATAATAATTTACTACTGTCTAGGATCAGTAGTAAGCTAACAGATAGTCTCTTTTATCCTATATAATAGGCCCTTCCAACCTCTTAGTGGGTAGCGTTCTCTACTCACATTATACTATATCTAATTTCTTTTTATCACCTTTCTAAAGTTACTGTTTCTTTTCTCTGCTTCTCTTTCTCTTCTCTTACTTTCTATTCTCGACTTGCTAGTTAGTTGAGTCGCTATTCTCTCTAACTTACCTTCCTTAGTCTCTATCTATATCTCCCTTGTCCCTACTTAGACCAAATCCAGTCAGTCTCTCGATCAAGTTAGTCTCTTTTATCCTCTATCAATAATAGGCCACTGCCTCAATCGCCATCTTAATAACGGCAGCTCAGGCAGCGAAATAAATAATATCTCTTTCTAGATAGACCTCGACAAAGCCAACCTAGATTTAGGAATAGACATAACTGATATAAAGGTTCTAATAATTTTTCTATCACAAAATCTTAAATCTTAAGTTTTATCGTTTCTAAGTTTTAGTTAATGTTAACGTTAGTAAAAACGAGTTTATGTTATAGAGTTTACAGAAACACTCAGGCCATCTGCTGGATCACTATTAATCTTCTATAGTTAGAACCTATATTTAATTATAGTCAGTGCAAGTCGATTAAATAAAGAACTAGCTAAGGGCTTAGCTTTCATATTAGATGAAAAGGACTTTGATTAATCTAGTAACGACAACGACAACAATGACGATGATAATCCAGACGTTGAGACCGATCACGATGGACTGTCCAATGATGATAATAATAAGGAGGTTTACTCGGACATAGTGAAGGAAGAGAAGGAGCGACTATATGACTAGTAGAAACAATAAATGATATTACAGGATATCTGCTTATAGTTAAATAACTTTACTAATTAAAGTAGGTTTTGTTAAAAAAAGTTTAAAAAAGTCTAATCAATTTCTAACGTAGCATATTTAAAATAGAAAAATCTTATCGCTGTCCTACCCACAATAAATATATAGATATTAGAGGAGTTTTTCTAGTTCTATCTTCGTTTTATTACAGGAAAGAATAAATATAAACTCTTAGGAATTAGTAAGCTTAGTATCTTAGAATAAAACTAAAAGAGTTTCCTGCGCTACTATAAGAGGACTATTAAAATCCTTTTAGATATAGAGCTTAGTCTAAAGATAAATAAGATAAACACTAATAAATCCTTTCTATTACTTATTTTAGTAATTTGTTTAATCTTAATCTAAATAATAGTTATAGAAATTGGCTAAGAAGTTTAAATTAGACAATTAAGAGCGTAAAAAGATTCTAATATATATTAAGAATCTTATACCGCTATAAGAGACAACCTTCTAAATTTAGAAAAAGTAGTTTTGGTTTAGCTTATAATAAATTTAATAATATCTATATAATATTATAGCTTACTTTATAATTAACTAAATTAATATAATGCAGATACTGTAATATAAATATCTATAATATTCTTTATAGTAAGATCTCTATAAAAGATCTCTCTAGATTCTCTTTAAGATTATTTATAGTTTTATAAAAAAGTACATAGAGATTATATAGAAATATAATTCTACTCTAATTCCTTATTAATTTAGCCTTAATCTTTGTCTATTTTTTTATTAATATCACTGTAAAAATATATTTTTAATTTTAAAAATTCTCTTTAATCTATTATTAATACTTAGTCTATATATATTCTTATTCAGTATACTTTTTTATAATAATATTTTTAAGGTCCTAAATCTTAAATTAATAAAAAATCTCTGCTAATTTTTTTTTGAAAGCAGCTAACAGTAAATACTACTTTTATTAAAATAAAAGAAAACTAACTACTATATCTTCTGTTATATAGAGACAAAACACAATAAAGTCATAGTGAACTTCAGACTACTAATCACCTCTAGTATACTCTTATTCCAACTAAAAAATATAAAAGAGATTGCTAGATTTTTGTAAAATATATTTATATACTAATTCTGCTATAGTAGTAGCGCTATTATAAATACTAATAGTAAGTTTTCTATTTTATATATCTCCATACTTCTAACAGTAGCTAATCTTTAGGTTAATACCCCTATAAAGACCTGGTTAGTAATATATAGTAGAATCTAATTATAAAATATGCTAGTATATAAACATTTCTTAATTATTACTTTTTTTAGCGTATTAACACCAATATATAGACCTTAATAAGAGGATTTAAACCAGACTTAAAGATAATATAGACAGTAATATAGATAGGATGGTAGCTTAATCTATATTAATTATAGAAGCTAATAGACTAGTAAAAAATGTCCATCGAACAGGAGCTAGAATTAATAAAGGTGATTTAGAAATAAGATTAACTAGTGATATAATTAGTATATTAATTATAAAAAAATAATAATTAATAGGACAAATTAGACTGATTAAAAAAGGCTATAATAAATACCTATAAATATCTTTTATACAATCTTTATATTTAAATTTATTAAGAATTTAATAACGAGTAAATAGTAATTAACACTAAATGACAGCTCTATAGAACTATTCTATATAATAAGAAAATTAAAGAAGTCCTACAGAAAAAGAAATAAATATTTTTAGAATAAATCCTTTTATTAGAGAAGCTAATAATTTAGCCTATCTTAGATTTAATCGAAGTAGAATAGCATTACTAAAATAAAATAGTAGAAGCTGTATAAGTCTATTGTGATATCCTTAAGGATAGACTATGGTAAAGAAAATAGTTAACTGCTATAGCCTGTATAAAAGAAGTCATAGTGATAAAAGATATTCTAACAGAGTTAGTCACTTCCATCTTAAAGCGTGGTTAAGCCTTTTAAATCGCTAAATATTATATTAAAAAGACTCCTTAGAAGGAGCTATTACACTATTTTTAATATTTTAATAACCCTAAATAAGCAGACAGTTACTACCTTAAGTACTACAATTATTACTAAAATCTAGTACAACATTTCCAGGATTAGTATCTGGATAATCATTGCTATAACTTTTATAGGGAAAAAGAAGGCAAGTTCCTTCTCTAGATGCATTGGCAGCGTCACGTCCAGGACGCTCATCGTCTTATATCTTGAACTGCCTATATCGAGCTTCATCCTTTTGCTTTTGCTTATGTTTAGTAGTCCTCTTTGCGGCCTAGTTAGTTTCTGAATTCCGGCAATGTTTTTTGTCCATAGAGCCTGCCCTACTTTTTTTGTTAGTCTCTTATTGTTTCCAGTCGCTGGCCGACTTGTTTTAACTAATTTAGTCCAAGCAAATTTAAATGATTCGATTCCGAAAAGATCGTAAAATAAATAAAAACTAACAGCACCACTAAGGTGATTTTCTCAGCATGGTCCAAGTTGGACCTTGAAACCATACATAATGGCAGCACTCAATTTGATTCTACTTCTCGTCGAACCGTGGGCTTTAAACATTTGTGTTAGTTATCTACACTCAAACAGTGCGTACTATGCAAGTGTGTCTACGCTGAAACAGTGCATCTGCACTAGGTGTACTTGCACTGGAAGGGTGTACTTGCACTGGGTGTACTTCCACGGAAAGGGTGCATCTGCACTAGTCAGGTGTATCTACACTAGGTGTATTTCCACTGGAAGAGTGTGTCTATACAAGCTCCTAGAACTATTACCAAATAGAATATGTTTCGCCTATCGCACTTAATGACGGTGGTCCGTGTAGCCCCCATGCCAATTCAAATTAAGTTAGTGCTGTCTTTTAATGCGGCGTTTATACACTGACTGCAAAACTGGTGCACGCTTTTACACATCAATTGTTTCTTAACCCCGTAGCTAAGAGGTGCTAGGCAATTTTCTAGAGCCCCTGTCTCAGATGTCGGCGCGAGCATTGTCAATATGATTTGTCAATTCATTGTTACCGCCTACTATTCAGCGCCTATTCCGTGCAGAGCGATCTGATTGGCCCAGAAACGGAAAACTGACACTGGCTGGCAGCCTGGTGCTAGTAGCACAAGCAGCAACGCAGCATCCAGAGATAACCTACGGGTGGCAGAAAGGCGCTTTTTGACCGATGATGGGAAGCGCAAGCGTATCCCCATCGATCGAGGGACTCAAGGCAGCCTGCAATGTTCTTGTCAGTGTTGTTCTGGTCGGCTATCAAATAACCAAAATTCGCACCAGGTCAGCACGGAAAGGACAGCTTCACCGCAATCCAATATATCGTCATTAGAGTCAGTACCTTCACGTGACCTAGAAAATATGGAGACTTATCTCGAAATATGGAAATTCTGTCTTCTATATTGCAGCCTCACAATGTTGAGAAATTTCAATGTTGTGCGATTTTCAGTGTCGAGAGGTCTTAGTATTGTGCCGTTGCCAATGTTGAGAGACTGCCAACATGGAGGCGGTTCAACACTAAGGACCTTTAATAAGGAGGGTCTCTTAACAATGAATACGTTCAACGTTGAAAATTTTTCAACGTTGGGGATCTTGACCATTGAGAGTGTTCAATAGTAAAGGTTTTCCGACATCGGGAGGCTCTGGACATTGAAAAAGGTATATATTGACAATGCGGTTTTTCTAAAAAGCGCTTTTTGCTATGAACGCTAAGACGGTCGTTTAGGTATATATATAAGCAGTCTATACCCCTCTTATACTGTAATAGAATAAAAATAAACAACTTTTTGACATGCTACTCAACATTAAGTTCCACCCGTTTGTTTCCTCCTGAATACCGTCAAAATGACAAAGAAATCTCTTCAACACGCAAAGACTCGGAAACAAAAACGACAGAGACGATATCAACGTGGGCAAACTCTCATTAATAAAGCATATGAAATGAGTGATCTCTGCGACGCCGATGTATTTCTTTGTATTAGATTTCGAGATACTGGTCGTATGAAGGTATTCTATTCTGTACGGATGAGACGGGTATTTGGTCCTCCTATATCGCACAGCTGGTATGGCATTCCGTTCTGGTTACTAGCGTAGCTAATCTGATCAGAAATCGTACTATCCTACCCCTGATTGGAAAACACCGAATGACTTTCATCTGAAAAGCGCCCCTGTAGACAATGATGCAGGGAGTAACTGACATCCCGGCGACATGAAACACCCGCCGTGGTGAAACAACGTCGAGGTACTTTCTCTTCCCACGCCGTTAACATCGGAACCACAAAAGGAATCTTGGTAAAAAGAGATATGCCATATTTCCGGACGAATACTCTGTCAATCTCCAAATTCAACAAAAAAAATTACGCCAGGCACAGTCGCGTCTTAAATAGTGCCGCTTAATAACCCAAAAATCGACGAAAACTTCCTCGACGCCAAGAATGCACCTTTTAGAGTCAGATATTTATAGAAATAAGAATATCTTATGACTATAAGATTATCTTTACCTCAGAGGTCACACATCACCATTAGCCCCCTTGTGTCGCCAATCTCAACAGATTCTATCGATATCTTGGCGGCCGAAGGATACATAGTTACAAATTCATACGCCACACTAAAATCTAGCGCCTGTAAGCGTAGCGATGACCGAATACGAAAATTACTCGGTGCTCTAAATTAAAGTTAAGAGTGCGTCAACATCTGCCCCACCTCGTTGGGAAGCGGCAATTTTAGCCGGATTCAGGGCATTCACTAGAACAAATAGTGATATAATATTGCAATAGACGATTAAATATATATAAAATGTATCAGTTATATGTATATGTTCAAGCTTAGCTATGAGCCGCTGGTAGGTGTCTTGCTCGCCATTGTGAGAAGCGGTACTTGCGCGTAGCAGAACCGCTGCCATTGCGGAGCGTAACTTGCCTGGACTAAGCCCTTCCTGAGTAGTGCTCACCTGTATATTACCTAGGGCTACTTTTACGGGTTTTTGCTTGTTGTAGAATTAGTGATACCGATTAATGTGATCGCATATTAGTTACACTATCACTATGAACACTTACAGAAGATTATTGTTTAAAATATATATCAAAATTCAACATCTATAACCAGAGGCGTGTTGGCAACAAGGACAATGTATACTGCCACAAGCTCATAAATCTAAAACAGCACAGTATCTACCCAAATCCCACCGTTGAATCTCACGTTCGGCCTTCTCTTTCTCCTCTTGCCTCGATGATGTGCCGTCTACCGGTTGAGATTGCCGACGATTTGCGCGGGGCCGCGAGACCGCCTTGGCGTCCCGCTTTCGCTGTGCTTCGAGAATATCCTCGTAGCTCATCACCTTTGTATATCCCACGACCCTCGATCCAGTGGACTGTCGAGTGGTCTTCTCATTGTTTTGTTTGAACAATAATCGATTCTCATTCAGCAGAAGCGCTCTCTCCGCCATCGCTCGTTCTGCCGCGTGGTTCAACTTCTCCAGTCGACCTTGACACGCAGAATCAAGAGTTCGGATGTCCGCCGCAACCTGGCTACAAAGCATGGCGAAACCGTCAGCCGTCACTGGTGTGGTGATGCAGGTATCTCCGTCCGAAACAGGGCCGTCTGGAGTGAGTGCAATCTCGGTTGTGATCTGAATCTGCGGTCGCGATTTCTGCACCCCACAAAGCACTTGGTTCGGCTTGGCCCAGCCGGATCGGATGTTGCGATGCGTGAACGCCGCCTGTCGTGCCCGATCGTAAAGATACGTGAAATGCGGCTTGCCGATGGCGTTTGCCCCGGCTCGATAGAGCTGCTCCACCTGCGATCGATACGCGGCTTTCAGCGGGCTAAAGACGCCGACGTCACACGGCTGCAGTTTGTAAGAGGTGTGCGACGGGAGCCGGCACAGGATGATCTGATTCGCGTAGCAGAATTTCAGCACCTCGAGAGACTCATAGAGTCTGAACCCGTCGCTTATCAATAGTCTCGGCTTTTTACCTGCTTAATTTCGTGTCTGTGGATCAAATACATGCTGCATCTAGTATAGGCTGATTTCCGTATCCGCATAGCCGGTCTTCGAACACGCGAAATGCTACCCCGGCGTCTCGTGGGTGGTCCACGAGCTACGATGTGTGGCGGCCGGCCAGATGATGAGAGGGGACAAGAACCGTCCGTCCGCGGATATGCATTCGATCGCAGTGACTAGCGTGCGTTTTACTACCGCTCCGCGATGCTGCCTCAGATTATGCTTGCTGACAAGGACTTTCATAGAATTCAGCACGCTGAGGAGGACCCCCGTCTCGTCTATATTGTAGACATTCTTGAGGAGGGTAGCGGAATCCGCGAGCTCTCGCCTAATGATGGCAAACCACTAATGAATCTTCTCTCTAATATATCGATCATCTTGCTTTCAATCGATTGGCTTCAGTCGTCGAGATCGTAATTCAGGATGTCGTTTATAGAAGGCCTGCGGCCAGTTTTTCCCCGGTGGTCGGAGTTTCGGATCGGTGGTCGGATGCTGGAAAATCGAGGAACGCTGACGTGCGATAATCACGGCCAGTGATCGCAGGAAACTGACTGGCAATGGATAGCCATTCTCGGCCATGCGCAGCACGTGGTCTACGAGCGCGCGTTCCTCTTGTGGCGTGAGATACTGCTGATTGTCGGCTTTGTCCCGTTGAGACGGCTTTCCATTGGCCTGCCGCCAGAGCGTCGATACGGGGATTCCGGTCGATCGCGATCGAATCGCGTATGACGGCTTTTTGACGACGCCAGAACGGGCCCTGACAGCGCGTGCGACCATATCGGTCGAGTTCTCGCTTTGCCATAAACAATGGAGATGAAGCTATCCGAATTCTTCCCTGGAAGGCCCCTTCGACCATATCGACACCATGGTGTGGATGAGTTCACGGCCGGTGATACGCTAAGCTATATCTGTAGATTTTCCACCATGTGGGAGAATTCTCTGTTCACCTTCATTTCGACAAGACCAGTGAAAGTTGACTGGTGGTGAAACATTTCAACATTTCTGTCGTAATTAACCTTGGGTGAATGTTTAATGCTCAAGAATAAACCTGGTATTTCTTAAACACATCCAGGTTAGTACAGAATTGCTCGGTTTAATTATTCAACAGCCTTCATCACCACGCCAGGTCTGGTAAATGTTCGTCCAGTTAATAATGTTCGTCTGATGAAAAAGAGGCCGGGTAAATGTTGTGTTCAATGTAGAGCTAAGTCTACGGGCATTATTTTGAGAGTGGTTGGAAATTTCACCGTTGTTTTGATGTTTAATCGCTGTGGGTCACTGTCACCAGGTGTTTAAGTGGTGATAAAGACCCGGAGTGAGTCATTGTTCACGTGGCCTTCAGGGTCTTCTGGCTTCCCCCGACTGGTAACGCGCTGGCGCACGCTGAGGCCCTGAAACAAAGTAAAAGGAAGGGAGAAAACATTTTCTCTTTGATTTGTTCTGCCCCACTACCAAGACGCACGTCGCTGTGTTTCATGTCGCGGCATCCACGTGATGCGCTATACTGTATCGGGAATATGCGACCGATTCCACTCAACACGTAAGTGGGTCCTTGGCAGTCAATCACTCCCATCATGATACACCCGATGAAACCCGTATGAATTTGCAGTATTCGACTCCTTTCATTTACCATGGCACAATTTACCAGTCTTAGTCCTGAGCTGGTCTCTATGGTCGCCGAGAAGCTTCTAGAAAGTGAAGACGTCTTTAACCTCCGGCACACCTGTAGATATATTGAGCGTTGCTCAAAGCATTATTATCTGCGACGTTACTTCTATGAGCGGCGTCATATGCTCAGCCGGCACAGCCTCAAGACTCTCACAGAAATCGTATCTGATGATGTTTTCGGCCCCGCTGTACACACAGTGGTGATTGGGACAGACCATCTGACTGATGATCCACCTCTCGAGGATCCATTACCGTTCAGGCTTTCGATAGAAACTACTCCCATCCACAGAGAATTGAATATCATCAACAAGAGCAAATATGATCGACATCTAGCTGATCAAAACAACCTGCTGAGCTCTGGGCTTGCAGCAGCATATCTTACAAGCATCCTTTCGAAGTCAGTCAACTGCAACGCGCTCGTTATCGATGATAACTCTCGAGCGTGGGGAGCGGGTTTTCTAAAGTGTGAGACTGGTGTTTACCCTACTACTAATCTAAAGCGGACGGACAGTCAAGAGTTTATTGAGAAAGCGTTAGAGGCAGTGCTTGCAGCTGTAACTAGCAGTAGTATTTGTCTTCAAACTCTGCAGATCTATGTTGGATGTATTACGATGCCAATCAGTCCTGAAATCCTCGCGCTTCCCCGGCTCCAGCCTCTCGATTTCCCATGCTGTACTACTCTTACCGAATTAGTGCTTGCTGTTGAGTCTGGATATGAATACCTGCTTAACCGAGAGAATTGGCCAAAGACGCTTTCCGGGTTTATTCTCCAATTTCCATATCTCGAAACGCTCGAACTCGCTTTCGAGCCCCGAGTTGAGTCCGAATATTTTCACAAAATTAGTCAACTTCTCCATCTACCATGTCTCCGAGATTTAAAACTTTCTACGATTGACTGCACGGAGGATGATCTTTTGCATCTATTTCAGACCCATCACAGAACCTTAGAACGAATATCCCTAGACACAGTCAACCTCATATACGAAGGTGGCTCATGGCACTCCTTACTTATTAAGATCGGACACCAACTTCGGCTGACAGGATTGGTTATCACAAATTGTTTCCATGATGACATGGATGTAAATATCCAGGAGGATGACGCTGCTCCACCATTTCTTGAAGTTGAAGTTAGCGTATTCGAAGTTTGATAGGCACATCTAGGTAATATTACAGTATCATCTCGGGATACAGTGATATGTAGATGAATTGTGAGAAAGAGTATCTACATAATCGATAACTTGGCTTGCGTTACAGTATCACACTGGTAACGCGCGCTATCTCACGCTTGACCCTAAAATGATGAAGAGACGGTGAAAATAGTGTAATAAGGACTGAAAAATCTAGTTACGTATGCTAATCCATGCTTTATTATAGGCAGACTTACGCATATTTTTCTTAAAAATGATTGTTCTTTATATGTAGGTGGCGCTCGCAATTAATTCTACTCATCCTCCTTACCCGGGCCATACGTAAAATTAGCCGCTACGTTCTAAGTAAGGTGTACAGTATACAGTAACTGCACAGTAAACGATTGTTAACTATAATTTCTAATCTAGTGAATATCTAGGTATATGATTTAGATACTAAATCTTGATTAAGTTTAGCTTCCACTTTCTCAAGTTTATGTTCCGAAGTCACTAATGTGGCAACTACCGATACATCATTCATAAACTGGTCGATATCGCGCACTCGCCGCATCGCCTCTTCTTTGAGGGTCCATTGTACTCCAGATCTCAGTTGACGGGACTGGTATGGACGTGATGTCATCCAATTTGACCATTTTCTAATAACTGTGATGGCCTTCGCAGGAGAAATCTCAAACCATTCGGTATGTCGCATCAAACAGCCCTTGCAATCTATTGCGATCCTACAATGGTGTAGCTCTGCGTGACACAAAGACTCGACGCGCCGAGCATTTGGAACAGGAATGGCAGACACGGAATGAATGGGATAAAGGGCCTTCGTCTTCCTGTTGCAATCGAAGGACCATTCCTCGTGGCGCATCTCAACGGTACGAGCAGTCCATCCAAGTTTAACAAATTTTTTGTTTCCTTCAACTTCATACAGATATACATATCCGTCTTCTAAGTCTCTGCCTTTCAAAGGTTGTTCAAGTTTCTCTTGGACCCGGTTGTAATCAGCAAGTCCATTTCCCCTCGCGGTAATTTGGAAAGGGGTGGTATCATAAGCCTTTGGCCAAAATGTGGCTCGATCTTGATTAAACTCTGTGGATCGTAATGGCAAGTTTCTCAGCGTTAATAAGCCTCGACTGTGAGAGACAATATTATTACTCTTTTCTGTGGAAAAACTTCCAGTCTCTGGCGTATTTGGAACACCAGTTTGACTCGCGAACCCATCCAGCACATCGCGTTTAATGGGCTGTATCAACTCAGAATTGGCCGTTTTGCGGATCTCTATCACTTTCGACTTCCACAGTGCCACTTTTTTGAACTGCAGCTTATCAATGTGGTCCGGACAATACATGTTCGTCTCAAGGACTTCGAGAAGATAGTTGAGATGGGCATCTTCCAAGAAGACTTCCGGCTTGACGATCTCATCAATCGTATTTGCACAATTTTGAACTCTCTGGCCCCCAATTCTTTTAGTACAAGGTTTGCCCTCTAGCATTTCCCATATGCACTGAATGGAAAGTTGACCTAAAGCTTCTTTAATTTGCTTTTCAGTTGACACGACTCGTTTAGTATCGGCATCCCCGACGGGAAAGGCCATTTTCCACTTTTCAAGTCGGGCACTTTTTTGTTGGCAGTGAATATGACAATGTACAAGCAATAACAGCTTATCTAGTTCAGCATCGAGTTCCGGAGATGATTGTGTGAGGGTTATCATCGATTCGACATGAGAATTGACGAGTTTTTTCCTTCCTTCGCCGATCCGATTCCCACAGAACCCTTTACTTTCACCTTTATCGTATCCGCACCGCCAATCACCCAGACCTAGGGAAGTTTTCAAAGTTGAAGCATTCATCCAACTTCGTTTTTGCACCGGCCGCTCAGAGCGCATCGAATTTGAAGAGTTTTGAGGGGGACTTTTTGGGGGACTGAGGGGTGCAGCAGCAACGACGTTAGGCGAACGAAATTCATCTTCGGACTCTATCCAGGCTTCAGGTATACTTATTTTCGTTTGAGGCGGCGAATTTGGAGGGCTTGGATAGATAGGCGTCGTGTTGGTTTTCATAGACTTGGAAGGACAGTTCAAGCAAGTGGCCATCCCTTCCTGCGTTTCTCTGATCGAAGACATGACTGAGGCAGAGGTACTGCGAGTGAAAGAGGTGTTATTCTTTTGTACAGACTTATTATCTTTTTAAATGTGTTGCTGAGGGTTACTGAGGGTTGAGGGTTAGGCTTGACAACTGAGGGGTCGACTCCGGGGCTAGCGCAGGGAAAGCCAGGTGTTGCGGAGATTCGCTGGAGAAAGCAGATCCGCGCTAAACTATAAACAGCATGATGCTGGAGTTTAACACGATCTTTTATGGTTGGCAATATCCGCATCAAGTGCTCGAGTTGGGAAGGCCCATGCTTTAGTTCTAGTAAGGACCAAAGAGTCGGTCCACACGGCGGTACTTGATTTTACGTCATTAGGTCTTTTTGATGGAAGCATTTGCTCTGCTTCTCTTCGGCTTAACTAGTGGATTAGACTCCCCTCGTCAGACCATTGGATACGCAGATTTTAGGGCCTCGGACAAGTAGCCACGAATTGGCCAAAGGCAAAAAAAGGCACGAAAGGCCACAGGCACCAAAAGCGAATCACGTGAGTGTTCACACGTGACAGGGTCACCAAAATTAGCCAATCAGCGCGAGACTGGTAACTGTTAACGCGCGCTGGCGCACGCTTTGTCCCTGAAACGATTAGGAAGTTCCGAGAGCAAACGTGGATAGATTAGACGTTGGATTGAGTGGTTTGTACGATTAACCAATTATTACGCGTTATAGATTACGCTAGTGTATGGCGCTAAAATTGACAAAAAAGACGGACGAGGGGATAGCAAGAACAATATTGAGCACTGGGAGATCGATCACCAGGAATGAGTTAGGGGCTGACTCCCTGAAGTGGTGCCTACGTTAGTGGGTGAGTCCCTAAAGTGGTCACTAACTTATGGGGTGAGTCCCCATGTTCTCAATAAGCAAGCAGTCTGAATCCCTTACTCCCTCGGCCCCAGCTCAAAGGTGAACTGCTTCGAAACAGGTGACATCCTCCAGCGTGCAAAGAGCTGCGCATTCTCCACCAGAATCCGCCGCAGCATCTTCCCCCTCTCCTCTGCACCAGGCCACACGCCCTGCCATTCGCGTACATACGGTTCCATGATCCCCAAGGCCGCCCTGGCCCACCTCCCTGCCCTCTCCTTG
This sequence comes from Talaromyces sp. R2412, assembly GCA_023626135.1. Classification (NCBI taxonomy): domain Eukaryota; kingdom Fungi; phylum Ascomycota; class Eurotiomycetes; order Eurotiales; family Trichocomaceae; genus Talaromyces; species Talaromyces sp. R2412. The sequence goes on along the minus strand of JAMAGK010000086.1, from coordinate 4,142 downwards.
CCAATTCTCCCCTTCTGCACCATCCGCCTCTCTAGCTCCCCCAGGAACCGCTCCCTCTCCTGCCGGTCCTTCACCGCAGCCTGCATGACCGCTAGTAGTATATGTGACCGGATTGACAAGTCCAACTCATCCATCTCGATTCCTTGGAGTCCTAATCCAACTGTCTCCTCCACCGCAACAGCGGCTAGGAACTGTACCTCCTCCTCACTCCCGACCTCTTCCTCCCACCCCCTCCACCACGCGTGCACTCCAGTCCCTCCATCCGGCAACCCACACCATATCACCTGCTCCGACTGGCCATCTCCCTCGGTAACCTCCCCCCCCGATACCTGTGCGAGGTACTCTGCTTCCAACCCTTGTATATCATACATTCCCTGCGCGACCAATATCCCAAAGCGATTGGGCCCCCATGCTTCCCGGGGAGGTACCTTAGCCACGCGAGATGGAGATGGATCAGGAGTAAAATAGTCAAGCCAGAAGCGCGCATGTGATTCGGAATAGGGTGGTGCGGTGGGGTAGGCCGTGCGCAGGCGTGTCATAGTTGCCTCCAGCGTGCTGAGGGCTACTGCAGTAAGAGTCGCAAATGGCAGAAAGGGCTGCCTACGGCGTGTGCCCCCGACAGTGTAGGCCCAGCGGGGGAGTTTCAGGACGTGTACGGATGCCGGACTATGGCGCGGCTGGCATAGTGGGGAGGAGGAGTCGGGGAGGTTCTGGAGGTCGGGCAGGCGGTAGAAGCGCGCTGTGGTGGGCTGGGTGAGGAAGGGGGTAGAGTAGTAGGAGCGCCAGGCGGAGGAGTGCAGGAGGGCGTGGTGGGCTGTGTAGAAGGCAGGGAAATCAGAGACGGAGGGGAGGTCATCTTCCAATTGGGAGGAATAGCGGTAGATGGCTGCTGCTAGCTGTGCGAGGTGGAATATATCCAGGGAACTGTTATTTATTATTGATATAGTGCTATTAGGGATTGTCATGGTATGAAATAGCTTACCGATTAAAGCGTAAATCGCCCTCACCAAAGGACAAGCCATGCGCGTATAGCTTCTCCACAACGTCAAACACCCCATTGCCGGTCCACAGCCCCTCATCATCCACCAGATAGATGAATGCGATTCGCAAGACATCCTCATGGCACGATGCCGCCTTCAACATTGGCCAGGAATTCTTCCACCGACGGGGGAGCGAGGGACGATTCGGAGTATATTTTAAAATATTTTAATAAAAAACAACTTGGCATGTTTGTTGAAAGTTGACAACAGCGTAAGTCTTTCTAAGCGGATCCACACGGAATTCTAGAAGGAAATAGCGGGAACCTTGAGGGCAAGGTCATGTGATGTCAACCGAATCGGGTGATTACTAACCGACTCGGCTCCGAGTTGGTTCCTAGGCAAGGCTTCCTATTTAAGAACGTAATTCGCTGATCCCCCTGAATTAATTGGGATTATGTGCTTGGATCAATTTACTAAGGAAACACCTATATAAACTGATAAATTACCTATGAAAATTAGAACAATATGCTCTTCATAATGATCAATTTAACATATTTATCAACCTTAATTTTGCACCAAGCCTGCCAAATTATTAAGCAGTGCCAAGATCCCGCAGTTTATCAGTTATGAGCCCAGTTATACCTATATAATTAACCTATCTTACAATTATTTGACATTAAGTTTGACATTCAAATATAAGATTGATTGCACCGCTTACTTCTATTAATAGATAATTAGACTCTTAAAGCTATTCTTATTATCCAAATTAATTCGACAATATAAGATCAGAAGAATCCAAGAAAATCAATACCATCCTAAGTGACCACACCAATTAGAAAGAATAGATATATGAAGTTAAAAGAGTCGCTATAGCGCAAGGTATTTAGTAATATATTAACGTATTAAAAGAGATTTCCAAGCCTATACCAACAGAACCAGATTTACTTTCCGAACCAGTAACTAAAGCAGGCTCCGACTCGACTCTAAATTAGTCCCTAGACAGATCCTTCGAATTAGAACAATTCCGTGTTAAATATAAAGCTTAAGAACGCTATAAGAGAGATATAAAGATTATAAACACCTATATCAATAAGCATCTTTATAAAAAGAACTGCGTCTATATTTGGAATATAGATAACACTTATAAGCGATTAAGAAAATTATTCAAACTATTCTTTATGATAACAAAGTAAGAAAGAATTAATCTTATTAAATGATATTGTTAAATTATAAGAATACCGAAGACTGCAAATCCCAAGGCTTAGACTGTGAGGTGAGAGAGCGTCGTTAACGAGTACAAAAAGACTAATTTGCCTGATGTGTAAGATGAACGCTATATAGAGGATTTTATACTCACCACTGAGCATATTATACCTTACTTTTTCCAAATTTGGAACATTAAGCTCATTGACTCTCAGACTAGAAAAGAAGAATTACCGGAGCTTTCTGATTTGCTTAAGAAATTCTTTGTTTATACTAAACAGACAAAAAGGTACCTAAGGAAGCAGGCTAATACTACTTTTCAGAACCAATTAGAAGCAAATTAACAACCGGAAACTAATTGTTCTAATAAGGAAAGGGATAATAAGAGGTAAGACCAGAAAAAGCTATATCTAATCGACAAATATGATCACAAATATAGATTTATAAATTATCCTTATATAAATCCTAAGAAACGTAGAAAAGGATTTAAATTTAACTCTAAGAGTATAAAAAATCTATAAAAAAAGTATATAAAATATTCTAAAATAAAATATGTATATAACCGTACCATTAAAGATTTTAAAATAAAATTAAATTTTAATTTTAAGAAGCTAGAGCAGGCACAAATTACTAAATCTAATAAACTTAATAAAATTAAAAAAGAGAGCGAGTACAAAACCGATATTTCTAATATAGATGATAATGACGTTAAGGGATTTATATACTCAACTATTATTCAACGATCTAATATAAATTTTATCGTTAAAGAAGTAGACGACGATGACTTTAAAAGTAATTAGATGTATGATACCGGTATAAGCTTATATATTTATAATAACTAGGATTAATTTATAAGCTTTAAAATAGAACAAACTACTATTAGAGTTAGTAATACAAAAACTATATACGAGGATATTAGAAAAATAATTTTATATCTAACTAAACTATTAAGTAAAGCTTTAGATGGTAGAATCTTTCTTAAGAAAATCTGATATAGCCTAGGATTTTATATAAATCTTTTTTTAGCTTTAAGAGGTAAGAAAATAGGAATTTAATATAACTTAGAGAAATAAATCTTGTATATAAATAGAACACTACTTTATAAAATCAAGGTTAAAGACGTTTATTATGTGACCTAGTCGAAGAGATTAGATTAGGTATAGACTATATATAAACAACCCTTAAAAAAGAAGTTAATTTTGAAATTATCTAACAATTTCTAGTATAGATGACTCGGTTATATAAGCGCTAAGGTTATCAACCATCTCTAAGAAGCGATAATAGGTACAAAAATCATCTCTACACTATGTTAAGAAAGTAAATAGTATAAGGATTGCTTACTGTTAATAGTAAATCGACAAATTAGCAGGGTTTCTAGAGAATAAAGATTAAGACCTTTTAAAAACCTTTATCTTAACTTTATCGAGAATCGACTAACATATAATGGCTACTGATGGATAACACACTTCTATTGCGATTATTCCTACTTTAATATCTTAGTTATAACCGCTTCCAAATCCATTGAATTTAAAGCTATCTGGATCCTTAAATTTATCTAAAAAGAGTTCTGAATCCAGATAATTCAAGTCTTTTATAACAGAGAAACAACGCTTGGAAACTACTAGAAATCCTATATCAAAAGAAAGTGCATATAATTCTTCCAGACCGTCTCTTCAACACTGGAGCAAAATCCATTTTCGGAATGCTCTAGGGGGGTGATATCAGGAAGGTCGAGATCGCTTATAATCGACAGTCGACTACCTCCAGGATTGTGGCCAGAAGCATATAAAAGCGCCATTTATATCCTTAATCGCACACCGACGAAGTCATTGAACTGGAAAACACCATATGAAATCGTGTATAGCGAGACCAAGGCAAAGGGTTAGGGTTAGGGTTAGGGTTAGGGTTAGGGTTAGGGTTAGGGTTAGGGTTAGGGTTAGGGTTAGGGTTAGGGTTAGG
>JAMAGK010000085.1:0-20520 GCA_023626135.1 Talaromyces sp. R2412 | reverse complement strand
TATTATTATAAATTTTTTTTTATAATTTAGAGGTACTTATATATTTTTAAAATTTTTTTTTTTTTTAAATTCTTTCTTTGTTAATATTAACTAATTTTTTAGTTATATTTTTTAAGATTTTTTATCTTTTTAATTAGTTATTTCTATTAGTTTTATTTTTTTAGAGGTGCTTAATTCTTAATTTAAGTTTTTATAGTTAATATAGTTATTTTTTCTATTATTTTAAAATATTAAGGTGTATTAGTCTTTATTTTTTAATAAAAAATTATTAATATACTATCTAGCAGTTTATTTATATTAGTCTTCCTTATAAAGTTTTTTAATTAGTTCTTTTTTCTTTTAACTATGTTGTAAGTGGGAGTATGTTTTTTTTAGTCTAATATTTTCTTTCTAAGATAGTTTTTTTTCTGAATTTTATTTAAAGTGTCTTTTAAGTTACTTAAAGTTATTATTTCTATATCCTTAGAATACTTTATAAAATTTTTTTTTTAATTATAATTCTTAGAAGTTGTCAGAAGAATCGATAACTCACAGCCAATAAATGCGATAGCGGGACGCTATTATATAAGCTACAGAAACACAACGTATTAATGAGTATAGATTGGCCTAGTTATTATGACGTACGAAATGGCTACGCACTCACCAACGACACGTGATCATGGTCCTAGGACTAGGGACCTAGGGATAGTGTTTTAGGTCGCTAGACATAAAACAGTAACTATGTGTCTACGGCTATATAATCAGTAGTAACACAGGACGTTTGTCCTTTACCCTATGTAGATATAAAGTAGTTATGCTAAGGCATGAAGTATAAAGATATATATAATTGACTTAGCAAATATAGTAAGACTATGTTTAATAGATATAAGAAATATAGTGAAGCTATAATTACTATATTAAGAATTAACTATATAAAGATATTCTTTTATTATTATATATTTAGTTTATTATATTTTATTTTTATACTATAATAGTATACTATTATTGCTTTTTAATATACTTTATAGTCTATCACTATAATAATATTCTACTTTATCTTTAGATTGTCTTATTATATTCCTTATTTGATTTTAATTAATAGAATATCTACTACAATTTATATCTTAGTAACGAGTTATTGAACTATTTAATAATAAAACACTCTTATAACACAAAGTATAAGAATTAGATAAATAATTAATTTTAATTAATATAGTAAGAAACGCTTCAGTACTAGCCTTAATTATTAGTAGTATCTCTAGATCTACTATAATTACTTAGCAATAGCTATAGCAAGTAATAAAATAGATTACAGCACTTAAAGCCTAAGTAATCTCTAGGTTATAAGAATCTTAGTTTAAAATTAGAAAAATTAAACCCTTTTTAGGTGTATTAGGAACCCTTAATTAGTTTCTTATATAAATAAGTATCTATTTTTTAATTAATATTTTAAGTATTAGAAGCGAAGCTAATAAGATATTAGCTACTTCTAGTTTCTTTACTAGAAATATAATACAATGATTCACATTCTATATTAAAAATTAGTTAGAAAGATAAGGACGAGCTAATCTAGAAATTATTTTATTATTTAATAGTTATAACTACTTTAAAAGTAAGCTTAAGTAACTCTATAGAATTATTAATAAAAAAATTTATTATAATTTATAAGATATAGAATATTAAATAAGTTTAATCTATAGAAGAATATATCTTTAAGTATTTATAAGTGTCTAATAGCTTTAAGTATAATAACTAAGAATATTAAAACTAGTTTTATTAAGGATTTAAAGAAAGTATTAAAGATATAATTATTATAATAAATCTTAGATTTAAAATTTTTTAAAAAATAATAAAAATAGTATTGTATATCAATCTTTAGTAATTTAATTAATAAATAAAGAAGAAAAGTGAATAATACTCTAATAGATATTATCAAGCAAATATGATATAATGATAAGGACTTCAGTATAATAAAGATAGAGATATTAGAATGTAACTAAACGCTATAATTAGTAAAGAAGAAATAGTATAATGTAAAAAGGATAAAGTATATTATAAGTATAAGTGAAAGAGATATTATTCATAATAGTATTGTTAAAGATAAAAGAACTAGAATAATAATATCAGTTTTTAGAAAATAAATACTATATATTAATAAATTACAGCTATATATTAAATTATTATTATTTTAAATAAAAATAATAATAAATAAGAAGAATAGATTAATGAAGTTAAAGACTTCTAAGAACTATAACTAAAAAAAGAATTTTATAAAGTATTCTAAGAATATAGAAATGATAACTCTAGGCAACTCAAGGGACACTTTAAGTAGAGTTTAGAAAGGGAACTACCCTAGGAAGAAGATGCTAAACTAGAAGAAGCGCATCCCTATTTATAATACAGTCAAAAAGGAAAAAGACCAATTGAAAAGCCCTATAGAGAAGACTAATATAGATAAACCGCTGGATAGCGTATTAATAACCTTTTATTAGAAAGTAAAGACTAATATACCTTAATATTTTAAGATAATAAAAAAGATAACTATATTAACTATAAGAACTTAGATTAAGAATTAAATATTTTTAAAAAAATAAGACTAATAAAAGTAATTAATTAAAAAGGTAAAAAATCTTAAAGAATATAATCTAAAAATTAGTTAATATTAATAAAAAAAAAATTTAAAAAAAAAAAAGAATTTTAAAAATATATAAATACCTCTAAATTATAAAAAAAAATTTATAATAATATTAATTAATTATAAAAATTATAACAAAAAATTATTATAAAATTCTTAGAACTAATACTAAAAAAAATAGAAATAAACTTAGTAAATCTTAAAATTTATAAAGAGTTTTTAGAAATTAAATATAATAATTTTATAACTAAATAATATAGTTATATAATATTATAAGTGTTATATTAAAAAAACTCTATTTAGACCTAGAAATATTATATAACTGAATATAAATAGTACTAATAATAGATATACTATGAGTATAAGCTATATAAAAAATATAATGCTATAATAACTAGTGAATTTAAATATATCTTATTAATAAAAAGAGTAAAAATATATTACTTAAAATTTAGATATATAGTAGATTACTTTTATATATATTACTCTTAATATAGAGAATAATATTATAGGAATGTATATTAGATGTAGTATTATAAATTAAAATATTCTATATACTTTGTAGAGAAAGAAATAAATAATTAGATTTTAATAATTTTTATAGTATTAGGATTACTAGTTTATAACTATTCTAAGAGATAGAAAAACTATTAATATTTTATTAATAAAATTTAGTACCTGTTTTATAATAATCTTAATCTAGATTAATATATTATAAATGAATGTTTATTTTATAAAGGATATATTATATATAATGACTTAAATTAGAAAATCCTTAATAAGGTGTAAAAGCAATACTTTGATATATATTGAAAGAGATACTATTTAATTGCAAGTGTATAAACAGGAGATATAGTTATTATTATTTATAGAACAATTAATAGGTAAAAAATAAAATTATTATTTAACTTAAGAGTATTATTAAATTTTATTAATAAAAGTTATATTAAAAAATATAATCTATTAATAACTTAGATGAACTAATAATAAACTATTTAAAATTTTAAAGAATAAATAATAATTAAAAGATTTTTATAACAAATATAAAATATTATAATTAAGTTAGGAGAATTTAAAGAAAAAATTAAGATGGATTTAAATCTATTTAAATGAAGTGATTTTAATATAATTCTTAGAATGACTTAGTTACGGAATTATAATCTGATTATTAACTAGAAAAACAAAATAATAATAATTAATAATAAGATATTACAAACAAAGAAAATAAGGATATAAGAAGGAAAGCCGCTGAAAGTAAAGCTAGTTAAGAAAATCAATGAAATAGATTAATAGTTTGAAATATAAATAAAACTAAAGGAGATTTATAAGAAAGAACTAAAAAAAGTTATTAAAAAATTACTAAGAAAATACTATAACTTCATTAAATTATTTATAAAAAAGAAATATTATTTATTAAGATATGAGAAGGAGTATAAAGCAGAAATACTATTTAAAGAAGAAGTTTAGATTCCTTAGATAAAATAGTGATAGGTTTTGTAAGATGAATTACAGATTATTAAAAAATTTATAGAGAAATTTCTAGCAGCTAGATATATTAGGGAATCTAAGGTAAAGGCCTTTATATAAACAATGTTTGTGCCAAAACGCGATGGGTCACTATGAATAGTTATTAATTATTAAAAATTGAATAATATTACTGAAGATAACGCAAATAAGACACTATACTAAGAATAGAAATAAGATCTTTTATAAAAAGCAAAAATTATAATAATATTTAATATTGAATAGGGATATTATAATCTACGAATAAAAGAAAGTAATATCTAAAAAATAGTATTCTTTATAGATTTAGGACTATATAAATAGCTAATTATACTTATAGAATTTAAAAGGCTATTAGTAGAATTCATAAGATTTATAATATATATCTTATAAAAATATCTTAATATCTTTATTATTATTTATTTTAACGATATTATAGTATATTTAAAAAATCTTAAAGAATATGATAACTATATATAACTAGTTATAATAGAACTTATAGAAATAGGATTAATTTTAAAAATTAAAAAATATGAATTCAACATAATATAAGTTAATTATTTAAGAATAATATATACGATAAACAGACTTAAGATATTAAAAGAAAAATAGATCTGATTCTAGAATAGCTAACTCTAATAAATGTCTATAATATTTAATTATTTCTTAAAGCTACTAGCTATATCTAATAATATATTAAGAACTACACTAGAATAACAATACTGTTAACTAAGTTAATGTGAAAAGATAAGTCTTTTAACTAAATAATAGTTAAATAATAGGCTTTTAAACGAATTAAAGAACTTATTAAGAATATACTAATTCTACAGCTATATAACCTAGATAAGTAAAGTATATTACAGACAGACATATTAGAATATATTCTAAGAGCTATCCTTAAATAAATAAATAATAAAAAAGAAACGTAGACAGTCGTATTCTATTTAAAAAAATTTATATTAGTAAAGGTTAACTATAATATATATAATAGAGAATTACTTATAATAATTTAAGTATTTTAATAATAGTGATATTATCTCTAAAAAGTAAAATATAAAGTAATTATAAAAAGTAATTATTATAATCTAAAATATTTTACTATAATAAAAAAATTATCAGGATAATAAATATAATAAGCTAAGGAATTAGCTAAATTTAATTATTAAATTAAACATATCCTAAGAAAATAAAATACTACTATAAATATATTAAGCAGAAGACCCAACTATATAATTAGAATTAAATCTCTAAAGATAAATATTCTTTAAAAAAAATTAGGAGTTATATAATATAACTATACTACAGTTATTATAACTGTAATTAGAATTATTAATAATAATCTATTTTATTAGAAACTATAACAAGAAACTGCACGGGACAAACAGATATAAGAAGAAAAGGAACTTAATTAAACAGAAAGTAAAAATAGGTTAATAATATAGAATAGAAAGATTAAAGTACTATAAAATATAACTATAGAAGTTATCTAATAGTGTTATAATTTACTGATAAGTAGATATCAGGAAATTAAAAGAATAATTAAACTTATTAATAGAATGTTCTTCTTTTTATATGTTTAAAAAAAGATTAAAAACTATATCTAAAATTATAATAAATATAACTAAAATAAAGCATTATATTATAAATCTTTTAGAAAAATATAAATACTAAAAATATTAGAAGAACTATAGAAGAGTATTATTGTTGATTTTATCTAAGGACTACTACAGTCTAAAAATCTAATAATAGGAATTTATTATACCAATGCTATAATAATAATTAATTAATTTATAAAATATATTATACTTAAACTAATATTAAAAGATATAATAGTAAAATAATATATAAAACTTATATTATAAAAAGTTTTTATCTAGACTAGATTATCGAATAAAATAATCTTAGACTGAGATAAGTTATTTATATTTAAATATTAGTAGATAATCACGAAAGTATATAGAATTAATTATAAACTATTAATTGTAAATTATTAATAGACTAACAAATAGTCTAAAAAAATAGTTTAAATAGTTGAATAATACTTTTAATATTATCTAAATTAAGAACAAGATAATTAGATAGAATTACTACTAATAGCGTAATATATAATAAATAATACTAAAAACATTACTATAAAACAAGTTCTATATTTTGCAAATCTTAGATAATATCTAAGAATAATATAGTTTAAAGTACTATAAAAAAGACTATTAGAAATAGCGATAATATAAACCAAGAAGCTACAGGCACTCTATCAGATAATTTTAAAAGATATTAAATAAGCAGAAAACTAAATAAAGATTTACTATAATAGAAAGTATAAAGATATACTAATCTTTAAAAAAAAAAAAAGAATCTACTTACTATAATAAACTATTAAATAAAAAAAATTTAATATTCTTACAAAAAGACTAAATAATAAACTTAATATAATTAAATATAGACTTTTTAGAATTTAAAAAAAATTTATTAATAATAACTATAAACTCTAATTATTTATAAGAATAAAAGTGCATCTAGTATTTTATGTCTTATTATTAGAACTAATTAAAAATCTAAAAAATAATAATAATGAAGTAAGTGAAGACAAATATAAAATTAAAAGAATTCTAAAAAGAAAGTTAATAGATAGAAGAATCTTTTATTTAGTTAGTTAGAAAGATTACAGACCTGAATATAATTTATAGAAATTAATTAGATATTTAAATTATTCTAAAAAAATTTAAGTGTTTTATTAGTAAGGAATTTTAAGAATATGTAGTTAAGTTTAGTATTAGAAAATGTAGAGAAATTTTGATTAGTAGTAGTAATTAGTTTATTAATCTTTTACTGCTTAGTCTTTAATCTTTATTTCTCTACTTTAATATATTTGTGTTTTTTTTTTTTCTTTAATTGCTCTAATTTCTCTATATTTTTTATATCTATTTAAATAAATTAGTCTATATATTTTTAAAGCAGTTTTTATTATTTTTTAAAATAAAGAAATTTTATTAAAGTTGCTTTTTTATCCTTTTTAATTTTTTTCTAAGTAGTTAATAACTTCTTCTATATAAGATTGGATAATAATATATTTTTATACTTATAATAATTAAAATAAGTATACTTGCTATAGTATTTTAAAATTTTAAATTTTATATATAGTTTCTCTTTTTTAATATAATAAAAGTAAGAAATAAAAAGAATAATATTAGTTTGCTTAATCTATATAATATAATTATTTTTATTAATATTTAACTTTAAAAATATAGTTAGAATATTACTACAAAGAATATTAATAGAATAAAATTTAACTTATTTATAATACAGAGGCATGCGACTATTTATGTGATTATTAGGATGCTAGCCTTAAAAAAGGGGATTATTAGAAGAATTAATAACTTATAGCTAATAAATATGATAGTAGGACACTATTATATAAGCTATGGGAATATAATGTATTAATAAGTATAGATTGGCCTAATTATTATAATATACGAAACGGCTATGCACTTACTGACGATATATGACTACAGTCCTAGGACTAGGGATCTGGGGATAGTATTTTGGGTTACTAGACACAAAATAGTAGCTATATGTCTATAGCTATATAACCAGTAGTAATACAGGATATTTATCCTCTACTCTATATAGATATAAGGTAGCCGCGTTAAGGCACGAAGCATAAGGATACATATAATTAACTTAGCAAATATAGTAAGACTATATTTAATAGATATAGAAAACATAATAAAGCTATAATTATTATATCAAAGATTAACTATTTAAAAATACTCTTTTATTATTATATATTTAGTCTATTATGTTTTATTTTTATACTATAATAGTATACTACTATTATTTTTTAATATACTTTATAGCTTATCACTATAATAGTACTTTACTTTATCCTTGGATTGTCTTACTACGTTCCCTATTCGACTTCGGTTAATAGAATACCCACCGCGATTCACATCTTGGTGACGAGTTGTTGAACCGTTTGACAGAAGTCTTTAACTTTATTAATCTATTTTTTTTATTCATTATTATTTTTATCTAGAATAGTAATAATTTAATATATAGTTATAATTTATTAATATATAGTGTTTACTTTCTAAGAATTAATATTATTATTTTAGTTTTTTTATTTTTGGCGATACTATTATAAATAATATTTTTTTTATCTATATTTATAATATACTTTATCTTTTTTACATTATATTATTTTTTTTTTATTAATTATATTATTGAGTTATATTCTAATATCTTTATTTTAATTATATTATATCTTTTATTATTATTAACTAGTATTTATCTTTAAAATTCTTCTATACTATTTTTAATATTGTATTTTTTATTATTTAAGTTTAATTTGGTATAACTTGTTATTAATTTTAACAGTAAATTTAATAAATTTATCAATACTATTAGATTAGTTTATTTTAATAAATTCTATTTATATATCTTCTTTAAGTATATTTTTAAAAATATTAATTTGTATATCGTTATTATATTAAAATAATACTATAATTTATTTAAATTTAATTACTAGTTATTGTATAGATTTAATTTACTTAAACTGTTTAAGCTGCTATTTTATAATTTAGGTTTTATTAATTATTCTAAAAATAGTATTAAGTTTTGTTTTAAAGTTGGTATAGCTTTTAAATAAGACTATAATAGTATTATCCTATTTATTCTTAGGATTGGAGTAGTAGTTGTCTAGAATAGACTGTATTTATTTAAGTGTAGTATTAGTGAAGTAATTTATAATAAAAATAATCTTTTCTTTATGGTTGTTAAAGGTTTCTTTGTTTTATTTTAGATATATTTCTATATTAATGAGGAATAGTTTTAGCTTAGTTCTAGTTCTATTAAAAGTTATTAGTAATGGAATTTTTAGGAGTATTTTTTTTTATGCTTCTTTTTATAGAATAATTATAATCTAAGCTTTGAGCTATTTAATATAGTTTTATAGAGCTTTAATCTGTTTTATAGTAGTATAGGTAGTTTTAATATTATTTATTCTTGCTATATTAATTAAAGACTTAATTGCTTATTTAGTTTTTATATTTTATATTATAAGGGTATTTTATTATTAAATAGTTTAATAACTTGTTACTAAGATATAAATTATAATAGATATTCTATTAATTAAAATTGAATAAAGAATATTAGTAAGGTAATCTAAAGTAAAAGTAGAGTATTATTATAATAATAGGCTATAAAATATATTAAAGAGTGAATAATAATATATTATTTTTTTAAAAGAATAAAATATAATAAGCTAGATATATAATAATAAATAAATATTTTTATATAGTTTTTATATTATATTATTTAATATAATAAATTATAGTATCTACTATATTATATTATATCGCTTAATATAATATATAGAAGTACCTATTTCTAGCTTATCTTAACTCACTGAATGCTCTGCTTTACTAAATCTAACTGGATTAGCCTCTGCATATATTTTTTGTCTATTAACGGCCTATGTAGCATCGCTCAGCGGCTGCTGACATAAGTGTCACTGGTTGGCTGTGAGTTATCCATTCTTTTGACAATTATTAAATAGTTATAGTAGATCTAAAGATATTATTAATAATTAAAGCTAGTACTAGAGTATTTTCTATTATATTAACTAAAGTTAATTATTTATTTAGTTTTTATACTTTATATTATAAGAGTATTTTATTATTAAATAGTTTAATAACTTATTACTAAGATATAAATTGCGATGAATATTCTATTAACTAAAGTTAAATAAGAAATATAATAAAATAATTTAAAGGTAAAAGTAAAGTATTATTATAATAATAAGCTATAAAATATATTAAAGAGTAATAATAGTATATTATTATAATATAAAGATAAAATATACTAAATTAAATATATAATAGAAAATGAGTATTTTTATATAGTTAATTGTGAGGATTATCCTTAGAGAGCAAGTAAACGTGCGGAATTAGGAGTGAATATATGGTCCCTTCATTTGTTAAACTAATCGCTGAGTCTTTATAAAGTTTCCTAATGTGCGGGAGTAGATATGACTGCATTACTAGTAGCTTAGCATAGGGTTGTTATCCTGTAAGGTTAGTACATCTGTATTAGTGTCGTAGTGTGGTATTAGAGGAATAGATTAGTCTTACATTATCCTCCTTCTTTATAGGAATCTAATCATATGCAGACCAGATTGCTTCCTAATAGTTCCTAATGGTTGTAATTAGCGCTCTAGCTTACACTAATATATAGAGTTATTACCATTATTATAAATCTATTTATTGTTAATATATTACTACTTTATCTATTATTTTAATTTTTTATTGTTTGTTGAAGCTTATAAAATATTATATACTATTATTCTCTGTACCCTTTTATATCTTAGTTTTAGTTATTTTTACTTTCTTTATTACATTTTTATACTCTTATTAGTTATTAAGTAAATTCACACTAGCTATAGTATTATATTCTATTATTATATTATTATATAGTGGTATATAGATTGCTATATAATCTATTAAATCTTATTTATTTATATATATAATTAACTTTCTTAATAGTATAACTAAAAAATCTACTATAAAGACTATTATAAAATATATTATATTAACTTTATCTACTAAGAGTAATATTCTATTCACTATTATTTTACTTATTTCTATACTTTTAGCTATTACTACACTTCTATCAGCTTAATAGTTTATTAATATCTTTAAGTATTAATTTAATATAAAGTATAAATAGTTGCTTATCTATTATACTACTATTATTGCTGTGTTTAAAGCTATTATTACTTTTAAAATTATTACTACGCCTATTACTATATTTATTGTTATATCTCCTTATAGTTTTTTATTATATTTTAATATTACTCTTTAGTTGACTGGCTTTGCACTTCTAGATACTATATTTATAGTTATTCCTACTACTACTCCTGCGGCTATATCTATAATAAATAACTATTCTTTATTAAAGCTTTACTGTTCAGTCTATATTATTATAGCTATTATTATATTAACTACTTCTCTATATCTTTTACTATATTAGCGTTATCTTTAATTATTTATTTAAAAGGATCCTATATTAATAACACTTTAATATAAGAGTTCTATTTCGGGTACTTATACTTACTATCGCTATTTAAATAAAGAATATTTAGACTATATCACTGTATATTTAAAATATATTTATTTTTACTAATATTTTGCTAATCTTATATCTATAGATTAAATCTTAATATAAGGTTAAAGCTTAGAGAATATATAATACTATAGTATATTAAATTAAGAGATAGAAATAACTATATATTAATCTTAATATAAATATATAGTCTAAGTTTTAAAAATATTAGGCTACTTTATCTTTAGAAATTATTATTTTTAGCGTCTTAGATATATCTATTAATTTTACTACTGCTCTCTTTAATCTAACTATTACTGCTACTTTTTTAGTTTCTCTTATAACTACTACTATATCTCTCTATAGTCTAGTCTCTGCCACTAGTATTGAACTAGTTAGATTTTCTTATACTAGTCCTTTAGCGCCAGTAACGACCCTCTAGACTAATATATTTCTAGTAATAGGGGCGTATCAGCCCGCTTCTATCTATAGAACTCTAAAAAGGTTCAGAAATATCAGTCCTATCTTCAACTAAGAACTTTATATTACTATCTAGAGAATTTATAATATTTTATATTATCTAAAACAGGTCTTTTAAAATTATAATTCTATTTAGATCCTTTTTATAGGTTTTCTATAGTCTTTAGGCCTTATTTTATATATAATAAGAGCGTATTTTAGTACCTTTCAAAGCTTTTTATTTAGATAGTTTAGTCTTTTTTCTTCTTTTTTGGCACTTTTAGTATAACCTTTAAGTTTTTAATAAATAGATCTTTTACTTTACCTTTTCTATTTTATAGCTTTTTTATAGTTTAACCTAAGGTTTTCTACTATAGATATAAGTCTAGAACTTTAATATCTTCTATCACTTCCTATAGTTTCTAAGTAGTTTTTTTTAATAACTACTCTTTCTATTTTATAAAATATAGTAAATCTTTTTTAGTTCTTTTTTTCTAAAGGATCTGTTTAATAACAAACTCTGATTCTTTATTTACTAGAACCGATCTAAAGGCTTCAATCTCCCTACTATTAGTATAATAAGGTTTTAATAACAATATATAGAATACTGGATATAGCTTCTTATATTTTAGAATAAAGTCTAGTTTATATATATTAGTTCTCTATATATCTAATATTCAGAATAGACTAATATAACAGTTGTCTAGACTATTATTAAACTAGAAAAAAGTAATATTCTTCTTTTAGAATATAACTTTTTATCTAATTTTAAACTATTTATTCAATCTTTACTAATTATAATATTTAGTTTAATCTCTTTTTACTTATTTAAAATGTTTTTTTATTTTTTTTTGCTCTATATATATTTCTAAGATATATTTAATAGTATTAGGATTCTTATCTTTAGTTTTCTTTAGTATGTCTATTTATAGGTCTTCTTAGAATCCTATTAGTATTTTTATTAGGGTTTTCCTAGTAATGCTATAGCGACTATTATTATATATATTCTACACTAATAGAATCTACTAAGACTAGTCTATCTAGTTATAGTTTGTATAGTAGTAAAGGAAATATTTAATTATTTAATTTTAATATTTGGTTTGACTATTAATTTATAAATAAGCTATTATAGAAAGTTTCTAAATTACTTCTAAATAATAATATATTGTTTACTAGAATTTACTAATAAATAACTTATCCCGGTCTAATATTATATAGTTTAGAAATATAATCTATTTAATTATATTCTTGAATAGCAACTAAGCAAGTCTTTTAGCCAATAGTAATTTCTATGTTAGTAAATAGATTAAGTACTTCATAAAAAGGTCTATTATAACTAAAATAGCGTTAATTTCCTTATCTTATTATTCTACTAATAACAAACTAGTAATAAAGTCTATTATAATAATTTTAAATAGTTCAGAAAGGATTAGTAATAGCTTTAATAGGCTATATTCTTTATATTAATATACTTTAATCTACTAGTAGATAGAATATATTTTTATATAATATTTTATATTGTCTACTACTATAGACTAGTAATACTTCTTTCAAACAATAGATAATATTCTTTTAAATCTAAAATATCCTTCTTAGGCATTATTATAATTATTTTTTATAATTTCTAACTATAGAGCTTTATTTAAAAGAATATAAGCTATACCTTTATAATAAAAAAAATTATTTTTTCTAAAGGTCTAGAACGAATTTTTAATCTTATTATACTCTAAGTAAAGATCTTTTAATTTTTAATCTATAAAGACATCCTTCTGTTAATAATTTAGAAAAAACCTCTCTATATCAGACTACATATTAGTATAGACTATCTTAATTTTTATAGTATTCACTACTAATAACTATAATATTAGAAGTTCTAGACCCTTTATATTATTAGTAATAGAATTCTTATCTATAAGAGTATTCTCTCATTAGGACCTACAGGAATCTCGTTTATTAACTATAAAAGGGTTTTCTTATCCCTTTCTCTTCTACACTGCTATATTTACAATTATATCTATTTAAAGAATTTTTTTATCTTTCTCTTTCTATGTTCTAAAGTAGCTTTATTTAAGCTTTTTCTATAATGTTAATAATATTATATTATCCTACTCTACTATTAATATATAATTAGAATGCTGGTTAGACGTATTTATAAGATTCTTTAATCTTAGGCGATATTCTATTTTAAAATTAAATACTAATAGTCTTTCTGCCTATTAGGCCTAACATCTGCTTAGTTTTTTTATAATATTAAAATACTATAGGTTATTATAGTCTGTTAGGACTCTAATTAGATAATAGCTATTTTTTAGATACTATTATTAGTGTCTAAAAGCTTCTATTATTACTAATAATTCTAAATTATAAATCTGATATTATACTTTAGGGCCCTAGAGCTTCCTAGAGTAGTAAGTAACTAAATACTAGGTGTTATTTTTATAAAGTTAAATTATTATTATATTGATAGCTCCTTTTAATATATTAATTTCCAACCTAATATATTATATTAGATTAAAATACCGTAATATAGGTTCTAAATTAAAAAATTTCTTTAATTAGAAAAACACTTCTTTTACTTTTTCTATAAGCTAAAAATCTAAAGGTCCTAGATCAATATATCAATATTATTTAGTTTTTCCTACTAGTCCCTTAGTGAGTTCTATAAATAGAATAGTAATTTAAAAATAATAATAGATAAAATTATAGTAAAAATTAGTAAACCTTAAAAATACCTAAATTTTCTTAATAGATTTCAGTTCTAATTATTCTAGAATTATTCTAATTCAGTTTTTATCTATCTATAATCCTAAAAAGTCTATAATAAATTCTAAATATTTAATAGTATTAATAGTAAAGCTATATTTATTTCTCTTATAATATAAACTATAGATTTATAACTATTCTAAGACTTTCTAAATCTACTTTTTATATTCTTTTAGATTATCAAAAAATATAATAATATTATCTAAATAGATAACCATATATATATCTAATAGATCTAATATAACTTGGTTAACTAGTACTTAGAAGATTACTAATATATTTACTAGTCTAAATAGTATAATCTAATATTTAAAATATCTATATCTAGTTTAGAATATAATTTTTTACTTATTACCTTTACGAATTTTTATTCAGTAATAGGCATCTTTAAGATTAAACTTTATAAAATATTTAGTCTTAATAAATCTACTTAAAGTTTTTAATATTAATAGAAATAAATATTAGTTCTTAATTATAATAGTATTAAGTCCTTAATAGTCTATATATAATTAGAAGCTACTATCTTTTTTAAATATAAATAAGATAGGGACTCTAACAGGACTTTTTAAAGATCTAATCTATTTTTTCTTCTATACATTTTATAAATAGGCTCTTAGCACTTTATATTTAGATTCTATAAATTTATATATAGGTTAATATAGAGATATAATTCCTAATTCTAACTTAATAATATAGTTGTGCTCTATATATTATAGTAATATATCTACTATAGTTTCTAAGAAAACATCCTTATAGTCCTGAATATAATCTAGTAAGTCTTCTACTGCTATTATTAAATTAATACTAAAAGAAGATTTAGATATACTAAAAAGTAATTTAATAATCTTAGTTTTATATAGGTATTATTCTATATATACTATATATAGCTGAATTTCTTTTTTTTTAATATCTTCTAAATCTAATTAGTAGGTTAAGTATCTAGCTTTAATTTCTTTATATACTTGTATTAATGATATAATTTTAATTTAGTCTACTAAACTATAAATTTAATATCTAAAAATATTCTTTTCCTAGTTAATATTAGAATTAATCTATTATAACTAAATAATTCTTAATATAAGATTATATCTCTAGATATTTATTATATTAAATGTATAATTATTAGCTTAATAAAAATTATTTAAATTTTTAATTCTTAAATTTAATTAATATTTACTATAAATTCGAACATAATATCTATTAATAGTTTTTACCCTTTAGAGAGCTATACTAGCCTAGATATTATAATTTTCTATAAAACTCTAGTTTATAAAGTTCTCTTAGACACCACTATTAATAAGGATCTAAACTTTAAGACTTCTCAATAATCTAAAGAGCTCTATTTTAATTATTATTAGCTATTTCTTCTCTAAATACTTCACTAATTCTAGCCTTAATACTGCTACTATACCTAATAAATAGAGATCTAGTTTTTTATATAATCAAGAGCTCTTTATACTTTATTTAAAATATTCTCTAAACATTCTCTAGCTAGATAGTTAGATTTTCTATACCTATAATATATATATAACTTTTTTTTTAAAATCTTTAACTTTTTATTATTAATATCCATTTTAAATTCAAGTTTTCTGTTGTCCCTACTTTATAGGTTTAGTCTATTATTTCCTAGTAATTTTTTAGTTTTAGTAGATAGGCCTACACCTTTCTAATAGTTAGTTTTAACTTTATTATATTTTAAAATAGCATTCTTAATTTTTTATAAAAACGATATAATAGCTTTATAAGTTTTAGACTTCTTTATATATCTTATAAATTTATTTTATATAATTTAAAGTACTTTTACTACTAGATATCTTATCTATTATTCTTTAGTATAATAAATATTAATTTATTCTTTTAAGAACTAAAAATACTAAATAAATTTCTATATTATCTAGTTCTCTCTCTGCTTTATTTCTATATAGTTTTTTATAGAATTTATACAAAGTAAATCTAAATTATTAAAAATTTGATAAAGATAAGCCTTAAAATTATCTTAAATAATTTATTTTAGCTTTTTATATTTTTTCTTAAAGATCTTATACTATAGGAATTATACCTTTACTAGATTATTTACTACTTTAGTAATTTTTAGATATAGATAATAGTTATATTATTTAATATACCAGTTAAACTAGGATTTTATCTATTTAATAAAGATATTATATTCTTTTAAAGTTTTATTTTAGTATAATTTTAGTATTTTAAAACGTCTTAGATATTTTTTAGATAGAATAGTAGATATTTAGGTATGCTTTTTATCTAGGATAGTCTCTTTAAAGTACTATACTATTAGGTTATAAATTATTATCTAATTCTATATAATTCAAATCTTTATTTTTACTAGTCTTACTTTCTATTTTAATTTTTTATTTATTTCCTAAATCTATTTTAGAGATAGTTAGTCTAATTAGTCTATTGTAAATTTCTATACCTTTAGTATTATAGATAATTCTTTCTATTCTATATCTTCCTATATTTTTTTTAAATAAATAAAACTCTATTAGCTGTTATTATCTAATCTAGTGTTATTTATTTCTTTTATTTAAGGCGATAATGTAGTGTTAGAAGTTCTAGCTTGATTAACATTGTTTTTGGTTTAGACTATTTCTAGTATTTTGAACTCTTTACCCGAAGGTATAAAGCGATTAGAATATAAAGATTATCCTTAGAGAGTAAGTAAACGTGTGGAATTAAAAGTAAATATATGATCTCTTTATTTATTAAATTAATTGCTAAGCCTTTACAAAGTCTCCTAACGTGCGGGAGTAGATATGACCGCACTACTAGTGGCTTGGCATAGGGTTGTTGTCCTGTGAGGCTGGTGCATCCGCACCAGCGCCGCAGTGTGGCGTTGGGGGGATGGATTGGCCTCACATTAATCTTTAATATAGTTAATATATTAAAGCTCATATAATAGATTTAATTAATTATATTATTTTAACATAGCTAATATAGTTATTTTTTAATAACTAACTATATTAACTATATTGTTTGTATAAGTTATGTGATATTATGTGACTTCCTTTGGTTTGGTCATGTTGGTGCGGCGTTTTGCTCACGTAGCTGGCACTCGAGCTGCTATCGATTGGCTGTGGGCTGACGTTATTTGTGACAATAATATATTCTAATTAAATTTTAATATTAGTATAAAAGTATTACTATAAATTATTACTATTATTTATTTAGATTATAAAAGTATCTAAAGAATTAGAAAAAGAATATTATCTCTTTTTTTAAATATAATTATTAATATAGAATTTGCTAATAGCTTATTTATAATCTTTTTTTTATTAATATTAAATGTATTACTAATATATACGCTATTAAAATATATAATTAGATTAAATACTATAGTAATAATATATATTAATTCTTTATTATTATATATTTAGAAATAATATTTAAATTTTTTTTTTTTTAGTATTAAGTGTTTAAAAAAGATTAAAATAATTTACTTTTTTATTTTTATAATTTTAGCTTTAAAATATATATATAAGTTGTTATAGATCTATTAAATAAAATAAGTAATAATTTTATTTATTTATAAAAACGATAATATTATTTTAAAAAATAAAAAAAATAGAATAATAATATATTTAACTTATTGTTACGGCACATCATCTACCGGCATTCTGCCGATGCATTACCTTATATAGTTAGTTTGCTTTACCGCCTACGGGCCCATGATTACCGGCAATCTGCCGGCCTAGCTAGAAATTACCATCTATTTCATGAGAATCAATTGCAATCCTTGCCAGTGCCATTACACTTATTTTTATTTAGCGTCGTTAAATAAAAAAATCTTTAATTTATTATCTTTATACTATTTTATTACTTTTTACTTTAAAAACTTTACTTATATAGCTATAAAAAAAATAGAATTCTATTATATTTATATATCAAGTATTATCTTTAATAGGATTTTATAGTTTATTTCAAATTCTTTAAAGTATATTTTGTATAAAGAGCTTCTTTATATATATTTACTAAATACGCAGATCTAAATATATATAATTATTAGTAAAATATTATTAAAAAATATTATTAATAATTAATTATATTTATTTTATAAAGAGATATACTAAATTTTTTAGAAACTAAAATAGTATATTCTATAAAAGTCTTATTATCTATACTCTAATCTATTTTAGAAACCTTAATCTTCAAATTTTTAATAATTATTTAAATAATAAGCTAGATTATATAAATAAAATATAATAAACAGTTATATTCTAAATCCCAGTTAATATTATCTATAAAAAATAGATTATAAAGAGTATTAATCAATATCAAACTATTATTACTTATATTATCTATAATAAATACTATAAACCTTTTTTAGATATTAAATTTTCTTAATACTAAATATAAATAAATCGTCTATATTTTCCTAGTATAAAATTAAAAAGATATTTAAAAATTAATAAAACTTAATAATACTCCTATTTTGTCGATATATATAATATAATAATCGCTATAAAAAAAATTATTAAGATTAATCTAGATATTAATCACTAAAAAAATTTTTGTTTTTAGATTAATATTATTTAATAAATCTTTTTACAAAATTCTATAAAATATATTAAGAAATTTGCGAAATTTAATACATTTTAAAATATTTATCTTATAATTAATTATTATAAAAAGTATTTAGAAGATTTTATTATTAATAACTTAAAATAAAAGGTTAAATAATATAATAGTTTTTATTATTTAATATATAAAGTTTTCTAGAATATAAATAGATATTATTAGCCTTAAAATAAATAATAATTTCGTTTAGCGACATTTTTTAGATAGATATTATATCTAAATTAATAAATATTATTAAAAATTATTATTTATTTAAAATATTTATAATTTTATTATTTACCTCGTTATTAAACACTTTAACTAGCTATAGTCTTTTATATATTATTAAAGAATTATACTTATTAATTCTATTTATATTATTCTAGATATAAGTAAAATATTATAATATATTCACACAATATTTACATCTAAATATTAATTTATTAATATAAATTTTAACTAATTAAATATAATTATTAAAGATAATAAAATAAAAACTTTTAAACCATAAAAAATTCTATAATTTTTTTTTTATTTAAATTTTAAAGTATATTACAATTTTAGTTATATTCTATTATATAATAAATTTCTTATTAAAAACTTAACTATACTTAACAAAATAAGTCTAATTATTCTTAAATAATTCAAAACTTTACAAGCGTAAAGCCATTAATATATTTATATTATATCCTTTAGTAAAAAAATCCCTTAAAATAATTAATATAAAAATAATAGAATAATTACTATTAATTAGATTTATATTAAAATGGCTATAGAAAATAATAGAAATATATTTTAAAATAAATTAAAAAATATAGTAATAACAGTAAAAATATTATAAAACTTATAAATAGATTTTAATAACAATAAATAGTAATAAAATCTTATTTATTTCTTATTTTAAAAGATAAATATTTATAAAATAACTATTATTTATATAGTCTAGTCTAAATCTAATAATATTATTTAAAATATACTAATAAATCCTTTATAACCTTACAATATTTAATTAGAAAATAAAATAATAATTAGTTTATAAATTAAGATTTACTAATTAATAATAAAAACATTAATAAAACTAAATATAATCTATATTTTAATATAACTTATATACTTTATAATAATTCATAATCTACTTTATAATAAATATCCTAAAGAAAGTCCAAATTTTAAATTTTTTAATTAATATATCTTAAAAGAGCGTAGTAAAAATATAAAATCTAATACTTTAATTATTCTAATTTTCTATCGAATATACTTTCTAATTTTAATAATATTATTATTACTAGATTTATTTAGTTATATATTATTTAGTCTTTTAAAACGATAAATAAGCTTATTATATAAATATTTTTTATTTATAAATTTAATTAACTATTATTACTAAAGTATATTACTTTTAAATATTAAAATAATTATTTATTAAGCTACATGTGGAAAATAAATATTTATTTTCTAATAATAATAATATTAAAAATCTCTTTTAGTAGTTAAATAATTATATA
>JAMAGK010000084.1:0-21063 GCA_023626135.1 Talaromyces sp. R2412 | reverse complement strand
ATTTTATATATAAATAATAGCTTTTTATAGAGTATACTATAGTATAGTAGATAACTAATATATAAAAATAAATATTTAAATAAATATAAGAAAAACTATAAAAAATTTTTAAAATAATAATAAAGTAGTAAATATCTTTAAAAAATTTTATCTAATAGATATAGAATTTTTTTAATAAAGAAATAATATTAAGCGTTAATTAGCTTATTATATTAAATTAATCTATATAAAAATTTAAATAAATTCTAAATTAGATAAATTTACATAATATTTTATAAAATTAAATTAATAAAATTATTATAAAGAGGCTTATAAATCTAAAATAAAAAATATAGAATACTAACTACTTCTAACCTGCGGATATGTATAGAATATTAGTAGATACTAATAATAGTCTTATTAATCCTATCTTATTAAAAGAAACTAAATTTGTAATTAAAAATAATAGTTTTATTAAAAAATTAACTAAAAAAAAGCTATAAATAATTAAATAAAAAGAATCTATATTTAAATTATCTTTTATTTTTTCTAAGCTAAAGTTTTAACTAATAGTAATACTACTATAGAAATATTCTTTTTATAAATTATAATCTATTAATCTATATAAGATTTCTTTTAGTATATAATAGGATATTATTATTTAATATATCTCTTTAAAGAGTAATAAAATAGATTTACTAGCATATTTATAATCTATCTTAATAATATTAAAGATATAGTTTATATTAATAGATGCTATATTTTCTTCTAGTAATATAATTAGATTTATTAATATATAAGATCCTTAATAAAGCCTTTATAGATATTTTAAAATCTTAATTTCTAATAAGTTAAACTTTTACTTCATATATAAGACTAAAAAAACTAATTAATTAGAATACTATCTAATTAAGGCTCTATATAGCCGCTTTATTTTTAAAATATTTATAACATTCTTTATAATATATAATTAGAAAATTACAATAATTACTATTAAAAAAGTAATTAAGATAATAAAAGTATTTATAGATAATAAAGATAAAAAACAAGAATATAATAACAAATAATATAAAAGAGAAAAAATGTAATTACTATAATCTAATTATTTAATTAATAATATAGGCTTTACTACTATAGTCTATAGTTATTAAAATATATCTAAAATAATTTTAAAAAAACTATAGCTAAATTACTATATACTAAAAAGTAAAATTATAATATTTTTAAAGACTTTATATATTTATATTAAAAAAATTATTATTTTTACTAAATAGCTTTATATAAAGATCTTATTTAGATTTTATTATTACTATATAAAAATTACTTATAGCTATATAGAATTATAAAATTTAAAAAACTTTTAAATACTCTATAAACAGTTTAATAAAATACTATAAAATAGATATAATTTAAATAGACTAATAATCTATCTTAAGAAATATAAATAATTTAAATATAATAATTAATCTATTTATTTTAAAAATACTTATAATATTTATAAGTTTAACCTTATTAAAAGAATTAAAACTATTTTATCTTCTTACTATATTAAAACTAAAAAGATATAATAACAAGCTATATTAGCTAGGATTACTTTAATAAAAAAGTAGATTAAAAATAAATAAAATATCTAAAAAAGTAATAATATTACTTATTTTAATAGAGCTATATTTTAGTAAAAGAAAATAAAGTTAATAAAAATTTTTAATTAAGAGTTTAAACTATACAATTAATATCTCTAATATATTAGTAGAAAGGATAACTATAACTAACTATACTTTATATACTATAGATTATATTAGTAATTAATATATTAAAATTTTCTTTATTAATTAATTTATATTACTTTATAATCTAATAAAAAATAGAAACTTATTTTATATCTTTATTATATTAAATATATTAAGCTAGACAATAAAATTTTTTTCTATTATATTAATTTAAATATTTCTTTCTATATTTAAAATAATTAAGATATTAATATTATCTAAAGCTTACTTTCTTTTAATAATAAAAATATTAATAATTATATTAAGATTATTCTTAGTTTATATTATATACTATTTAAGTAATAGCCTAAAGTAGTTATTTATAAAAAAGCTAAAGATAGTTTAATAATATATATAGATAACAAAATATAAATAAAATAAAATATAGCTAATTTCTTTACTAATTAATAAAAGATCCTACTTAGAAATCTTTTTATTTAAATAACTAACCTATATTTAATATATAGCTCTACTAATTTAACTATAAAAATTAGATAAACTATACTTTCTTAGTATATAGAAATTAAAAAAAATTATTCTATATTAAATATACTAAAGTTAGATACTTAGAAAGATTTAATTATAATTTACTATAATCTTATATCTAGTTTAAGCTCTTTATCTAGGCTTACTAATTACTATAAAACTATTCTATATAGTTTTCGAGCAATAATATCACTAATAGATCTTAATCTAATTAGTAATACTCTTATTAAAAAAAAAAATAAAATAATCTTACTATCCTTTTAAAAATTAAAATTTATTAGAATAAAAATATTAAAATTATTAAGTTATATTATAATATATAGAAAAAAAAAGCAACAATAATAATAAAAAAATATTAAAAAATAGTAAAAACTATAGAATATATTATTTATAGTAAGACTTTTTACTTTTAGACTTATAATAATGATAATTCTAATTTTAAATTTAATAATCTAAGTAAAAACTAAGAAAACGAGTTACTAGAAATAATAGGTTTAGAGAAAACTAAACTATATAACTATTATTAAAATAAAAAAAAATATTTTAGTTAAGATTTATTTAATATATTTATATAATTATTATCTATTATATTAATTATTTATTTCTTTTATTATTTACTAAACTAAGTTATTTTCTTACTTTTATATATTCCTTTATGTAATAATACTATAGTAATAAAAAAAAAATATTTATAAATCTATTTATTATTATTAATCTATTAGTTATTTTATATATAATTAAGAGTATTTTTTTTATATAGTTTAATAGTATTTTATTATAGTATTTAACAGCGCTAAAATATTATTTATAAAATAAATAGTAAATGTAATAGTAAAAATCACTATATTAACTAATAAACTAGATAAATTAGTTTACTAAAACTATATATTTATTAAAGTTGCAGCTATTTTATAATTTTAAATAAAAAAAGAATTTAGACAATTTTTAAAATAAAAGATTAATATACTGTATAATCTCTTTAAAAGCTTTTTTATTAAGATTATATATAAGGATTAAGCTCGACTCTGTATTAGATAAGATAGTAACTTCTACACGCACTGTCTTGCAACTCACACTCGCCCACTACGACGGGGTTCATCTTTTCCACCACAATAGCTATATATCCTTATTATAAATAAAAAATAAAAAATAAGTATAAAAAATAGAAATTACTTAAAAAATATTAACAATAATATATAAATTAGCACTGAAAAGGTTATTATATGATCGTAACTACTATAAAAAATAAGGAAACGATAACGATTATATATAGAATAATTAATAGTAAGTAAATAAAATTACTTTTAGACGTAAAAGTCTTAACAAACTTTATTAGTAAAGCCTATATTAAAAAATATAAAATAAAAAGCAGAATTATTAATCAATAGCAAATTATATAGAATTTAAAAAAAAAAAAATTACTATTAAAAGATACACATAATAAGTAATAATAATATTAAAATTAAAAGAATATAAAGAAAAACTAATAATAGATATAAGCTTATTTAAATAAAGAGATTTCAATACTATACCTAGAATAATTTAGTTATAAGAATATAATCTTATTATTAATTAGAAAAACGATACTGTATTAATAGACCTAAGAAAGCTATAAATAACAATATTAGAGATAAAGCTACATTAACAGTTATAAATAAAATTAATTAATAAAATTAACAAAATAAGTTAAAAAATTAAAATATAAAAAAAACTAAAAAAAATATATAAAAAGAAATTAAAAAAAGTTATTAAAAAACTATTAAGAAAATACTACGATTTTATTAAACTATTTATAAAAAAAAAATATTAATTACTATATTATAAAGTATAATATAAAGTAAAAATACTATTTAAAAAAAAAGTATAGATATTATAAATTAAGCAGAGATAAATCTTATAAAATAAACTCCAAATTATTAAAGAATTTATAGAGAAATTTCTAGCTGCTGAATATATTAGAGAATTAAAGGTAAAGATCTTTATTTAAGCAATATTTATACAAAAAAAAAAACAGAATAAACTAAATAATTATTAACTACTAAAAACTAAACAATATTATAAAAGATAATATAAATAAAATACCTTATTAAAAACAAAAAAGAAATTTACTATAAAAAGTAAAAATTATAATAATATTTAATATTAAGTAGGGATATTATAATTTATAAATAAAAGAAAATAATATCTAAAAAATAATATTCTTTATAGACTTAGAACTATATAAATAGCTAGTTATATTTATAGGACTAAAAAGGTTATTAGTAGAATTCGTAAAATTTATAATATATATTCTATGAAAATATTTTAATATCTTTATTACTATTTACTTCGATAATATTATAATATATTTAAAGATTTTTAAAGAATATAATAAATATATACAATTAATAATAATAAAGTTTATAAATATAGAATTAACTCTTAAGATTAAAAAATATAAATTTAACACTATTAAAATTAAAAATATCTAAAGAAAAATTAAATTTTATTCTTAAATAGCTAACTCTAATAAATATTTACAATATCTAATTATTTTTTAGAATAACTAGCTATATTTAACAATATATTAAAAATTATATAAAAATTATTATACTAATAACTGAACTAATAAGAAAAAATAAACCTTTTAAATAGACTAGAAAAAGACAGAAAGCTTTTAAATAAATTAAAAAACTTATTAAAAATATATCTATTCTACAGCTTTACAATTCTAAACTATAAAGTATTATTAGAATAGATGTATTAGGATATACTTTTAAAATAATCTTTAAATAAATTAATAATAAAAGAGAAATATAGATTATTATATTTTATTTAAGAAAGTTTACTATTATAGAAATTAACTATAATATATATAACTAAGAATTATTTATAATTATACAAGTATTTTAATAATAATAATATTATCTCTAAGAAGTAAAATACGAGATTATTATTAAAAGCGATTATTATAATTTAAAATACTTTATAATAATAAAAGAATTATTTAGATAATAAATATAATAGTATAAAAAACTATTAAAATTTAATTATAAAATTGAATATATACTAAAAAAATAGAATATTATCACAAATATATTAAACAGACGATCTAATTATATAATTAGAATAGAACTTTTAAAGATAAATATTCTATAAAAAGAATTAAGAGTTATATAATATAATTATAATATAGTAATCATAACCGCGATTAAGATTACTAATAATAATCTATTTTATTAATAGCTACGCAAAGAAACTGCTAAGAATAAATAAATTTAAAAAAAATAAGACAATGAACAAGTAAGAAAATAAAAAGAATTAATTATATAGAATAGATTAATTAGGATACTGCAGAGTATAATTAAAAAAGTTATTTAACGTTACTATAATCCTCTAACACGAGGGTATTAAGAAATTAAAAAAATAATCAAATTTATTACTTAAATGTTCTACTTTCTTTATATCTAAAAAAAAATTAAAAATTATATCTAAAACTATGATAAATATAACTAAAATAAAATATTATATTATAAATTTTTTAAAAAAATATAGATATTAAAAGTACTAAATAAAATATAAAAAAGTATTATTATTAATTTTATTTAAAGACTACTATAATTTAAGAATTTAATTATAAAAATAGCATATACTGATACTATAATAATAATTAACTAATTTATAAAATATATTATCCTGTCTGAGAGGAAGCCGCCAATGTACGTACATTGAGCCCAAATCAGGGATAGTATCCGTTGCGGCTAGCTGGATTTAAGGGAAATTGACTCTAGATTAGAATTTTAAATTAAATCGCGTATTGTGTATTGTGTTTAATTAGTAAATAATCTAGATATATTTTATAATTATTTATATTGTTTTTTAACCTTTAAATATCTATTTTATAACTCTCTTATTAGTTATATTATTATAATTATCTAACCCTAAGGTTATTCTAGGTTAATATATTTATAGGTTAGTACTCTATAATAAAGATTATATAAAACTTTACTTTACTATAGATAGAAAAGGATAGAATTAGTAAATTACTTATATTTTATAATTATTATAATATTTTTTAATATTTATCTAAGTATAAAGTGTTTTTTTATTATAAATATTATAATATTATTTACTCTTTCTAGTATTATATATAAAAATAATATATAGATACTATATATAATTTAAAGATAATAATTATAGCTCTCTTTAGATTAGAACTATTATATCTTAGTTAGATTCTCTTTTTTTAACTATATAGCGAGCTCTTTATGGCTTTAAAGGAACTATTAGATATATTTCTCTATATTAGCGATAATACCTAGAATTATTACTATATTAATATCTATCCCATTAGTATTATATAATATTATAATTAGGCCTATTACTAGTAGATTACTTTAGAGAATTAAATATATTAAATTTAAATAAAGATATAGACCTTCTTTTAAAAAAAAGAATTCTATTAGTATTTTATTATATAGATTTTAAAGCTATTTTTAACTTAAATTAATCTTTTATAAAAAGTATAGAATAATATTATTATAATTTAATAATAATAAAGAAAGATATAAGATTAATATTAACAATCTTTAAAAACTGTAGATAAGAAAACTGTAAAGATAGATTATACTAAGTAATTCTAATAGACTAGATAGTCTAAGTATCTAGTAGACTATAATCTATAGTGACTAGTATACGTAAGTTAAATATTAGATTAAGATAAGATAGGTTTATAATAGGTGGTAGAGATGGTTTGGTTAATAATTAAATAGAATATAATAGGATTATTTACTTTAGTCTATAAAATATACTAGTAGTTAAAAAGTATATAGTAATATAAGATTACTATATATCTTATAATATAACTATAAAATTTAAAAAGTTAGGGTTAGTATATTTTATATATATAGTGATTTATATATTACTGTTTATATATTACTGCTGCTAAATGAGAGGCTGATTACTAAGACTAGAATGTAGAGGATAATATAAGCAAGGATTATAAAGATAAGAATACTAAATAGAGTAAGATAAAATATTTATAGTAAGAGATTTATAATTTTTATATTTAGTATAGACTTTAATAAAATCTTTTTTATATAGTTTGATAGTCTTTATAGTACTATGACTATATAGATTAAGTTATGATTATAATCTAGCTTTTTAAGGGCTTTATCTTTTAGATTATAGATAATTAACTATTTAATAGCTTTGTTATTCACTTTCTAACTATGCTAAGGATTAATATAGACTACTAACAACTTTATTATATTAAAAATTTTTTATATATATTAGCTAGTATTATATATTATGTTTATATTTTTAGAGTAAAAATATTACTTCTCTCTAACTAATAATCTAATTAAGAGATCTTAGAATAGAAAAACTTTTTAAAGAAATATTAATAGTTTTTTATAGATAGATTTTATAATATAATAAGTATAATACTAAGCCTGCTTATATATAAAAAAGCTATTATACTAAATATAAATAATAAGAGTCTTATATATTAGTTTTTAAACTAGATATTTTTTATTTTTTATAGATAGTAATTAATAATTTTATAATAAAAGTAGATAGTATATAGAGTAGTAAAGAAAGTAGAATAATAGTTATAAAAAGAAATAATATAAATTAATACAGTAGATTAGCTAATAATCTTATTAGATATAATTATTAACGATATAATTTTTATATAATATAAAATCTTTTTTATAAATAAATCTAGTAATAGTTTATCTAAAGAGCTAGAGTATATAATTTATTAGATATAGAAAAGTCTAAGTAGATATTAAATACAATAAAATAGCTAGTAAAATATTTGATTAATATGTTAATATCTCTATTAGATTAATATCTTTTTAAAGATGCTGCTATTTAGTATATATATCATTATTAGATAACTTATATAAAGAACTAAAATTATATCAGTTTAATTTTAGAATAGATTTTTTTAAAACTATAATTTTTATATAATTAATAGTTAAATAATACTAATTATTTAGTATTATAAGTCTCAGTTCCAGTTTAATATTTTAAAAATAATCTTATATTTTCTATTATAATAGATTAATTAGCTTTTAATGGTTTATTTTAAATATATATAGCTATTCCAGAAATATCTTCTTATTGAAATTAAAGATAATAGATAGAGTAATTATATCTGAAGTAGTTCTTATAAACCTTGAAAGATTAAACAGTTAACTAAAATTATTATCTAAAAGACTACTAATTATTTTAATAAGTAATTAACTATACTAGATTACTAGTATACTACTATTAGTATTAGTTATATATTTATTAGAATAATCTTTGTATCTAGATTCTAGGATAAAATTAATAAGATTAATAAATTAAAAATAGAGATAGA
Organism: Talaromyces sp. R2412; assembly: GCA_023626135.1. Classification (NCBI taxonomy): domain Eukaryota; kingdom Fungi; phylum Ascomycota; class Eurotiomycetes; order Eurotiales; family Trichocomaceae; genus Talaromyces; species Talaromyces sp. R2412. The sequence continues at coordinate 12,480 of JAMAGK010000084.1, read as the reverse complement.
AAATGAATTTAAAATTAGTATAGAGTATATAGAGAAAATTAAGATATAGTAATATAGAGTTTTTAATAATATTATAAAGTATCTTAATATATAATTAATAAAAATCTTTTATTTTTTAAGTAAGGTATAGTATTAATTTCTAAGATTAGTTAGTAATAAGAAAAAAGAATAAAGATATTTTATCAGATTTTATATAGGATAGAAGCGTCTCTATAAGGATAAGGTAAAGGAGATCTACCCTGTCTAGTAATTCTATAGATCTAGACTTACTGTATCAGCATTATCCTTGGTTAATGTAGATAGTAGAGTAATATAATAGGTGATGTAGAAGGCACTAGGATAAATAATGGTATTATTTTGATCTTAGGAGTAAGAGGAGGCTATAGTAGCGATTTTAACCAGATAGACTTCTCTAATAGTAATTTTATTTATTAGTAATAGTAAAAGTTTTTTTTTTATAGGTTCTATTTATCTAGATGATATTAAAGTAACTATTATTATAGTTCTTTTTTATATACTAGTAGATAATCTACTATAATAACTATTATAGGTAAGTATTAATTACCTTAAGTAAAAGTATAGTAAAATAAATATAGCTAATATTATAGTTATAAGTACTAATATTATAAAAGATTAGCGATTTTTAGATTATATATTGTTATTAGTCTGATAATAGTATTTTTATTAAGTGGTAATTAATAAATGTTATTTTATTTTTATTTATAGTAATTACTAGTCTAAGTTAGCTTATTTTAAGCGACTCTAATTTTTTTATTATTTAATAGTTTTATTTACTACTATACTACCATCTATATTTAAAATTAATTTAAATAAAAGTTTCTTAGTGCCTTTTATATAGTATATTTAGATAGTTATAGTTCGCAAAAATACCTGTTATGCTATTTATTAGTGTCTATTAGAATAGAATATGATAACGATAGTAGTCTTACTGATCTGGCGGCAGATATAGCGATTTTAGGACCAATGAGGCGTTATATATTGCTAGACCTGTGTAGTATGTAAGATACTAGTTAATAATCTTAATTATTTCTTTTACTATACTGAATATACTAAAAAGACGGCTTAGCTAGAATAATAGTTTGATAAAAAGGGATTTATTGTTATAATATTAGTCTTTAGTATTAGAGTAGATTATTTAAGTATTATAATAGTAATTTACATAGGTCTACTATATAGAATGATTGATTTTATTTAGGAATCTGGGTAGGCTAGATAATAGAGATAGATAGTTAATTCTGTTATAGTTATAGGTACTAAAAAGGTTTTTATTATTAGCAGCTAGATTTATAGTTTAGATTAAGATGTAATAGTGGTATTTTTTAAGATATATAAATACTGCTGTAGAGTAATAAGTTAATATCTTAATAGAAGTGAGATGTTATATATAAATAAAGACCTAGTTAGATATAATTAATATAGAGATAGAGTGGTTAACTAGTAATAGTCTTAAATAGAAGCTAGATACTAGTAATAAATAGTATAAAGAGTTCTGTAGAAATTAGCTAATAGATATCTAACTTGCTAGTTAAATTAGGTTAAAAATGATATATATCTATATTTCTTTTATAACTATACTATCTAGGTGAAGTTTTTAGTAGAGATATTAGATAGATTCTAGTATCTAATCTAGTATAATATTTGTAGCTATAGCTATATTAAATATAGAATCAGTTAATACTTTTATATTATAAAGTAGGAGTATAGATAATAATGTTAATAGCTAAATATATTAATATCAGTAATATAGATAGCAATAGGTAACGAAACTAGGTTTATTATTATTAAATAGATTAAATATATCAAGGTATACTATAACTAGACAGTATATAGATAATAGTTAGAATAATAATATCGATAATGGTATTAGGGGGAGTAAATAAATAATAGAATAGTAATGCTAATTAAGATTATTTTATATATAATAAAGATATAGATATAATTTTTTTATATTCTTAAATAAAGTATATTTCTCTATAAATCTAGATATATAATAAACTATACTATATATTATTATTAAATTATAAAAAAAAGATATATATCTTTTAAAATTAATAATAAATTATATATTTATAATATATATATCTTTTTAGATAAATAAAATAATAATAATTTTTTTTCTTTATTTATTCTATATAGAGATAAAAAATATTTATAATATATTACTATCTATATAGCTGTATTTCTACTTTAATAAATTATCTAGTAGTAAATAGCTTTACTATAATAATTAATAACTATAATAGTATCTAATAAATTTTAGTTAAATAGTATATAGTAATAATATATACTAAAATATAGCCCTAAATATAGATATTATACATTTAAAAATATTAGATAATGATCCTAATTCTAACTCTAATCTTATAGTTTAAGGAGAGTACTAGTGGTTAAGGAGCATAGTCATAGGGTTTAGGCTACGTGACGGAGTGTGTAAACGAGTAGTTAGGGCAGACGTAGACGGGTTAAACCAAAACAGTGTACAGGAAAGCTAAGGCAGTCTGTTGGAATGGTGGGCCCTGTCTAAGAGGAAGGGTTGAAGCGGTGCAGAGAGGCTGGTGGCGGTCCCTATCCTTAATGCATAATGCCCGTACTAGTAGGGGCATTTAATTTTGTTAACAAACGTTAGCGTCATGCTAGGTAAACCGGAATAGAGACATTTTTATTATTGCCTATACTCTCTACGCCTGCATTTTGTAGGACTAGTTATTTATATTTTAATTAGTTATTATTTATTACTATATGTATCATTTATATAAATTTTAGTATATTTAAGCGATTAGTTATGTTATTATATGTTATTTAAAATTATTAGAGTTATTTTTTGATAGAGTAAAGATATAGAAGCGTTATCTCTAATTAAGACAGTAAAAATTACTAGAAATGGAAAAGCGGCGGTTTCGAGCCTATATCTGGAACTAACAGAACTAAAGGCGGTTAGAGATTATTTTATTAGGGTTATAACATTCTATCAGAGGAACTATTATTTATAAATAATATCTATATCTATATATACTATAATAACTATTATAGAGCAGATATTTGCATATGCATGTAAGCATTAGATTATTATATATAAAATTTATTATTAAGTAGTGTTGGAAAAGTAATTAGCTAATTATTTCTGCTATACTATGTATTAAGTTAAGCAACATAGTAAATATATATTAGTAGTAAGCCATATATATTTCTAGTAGTTTTTTAATTATATCTAGAAAGCCTAATATATTGTAATTCTCTACTAATCTATTGCCTATCTAGAGTTACTAGGCAATCCCTAATATTCTATATATTAATATATCTATTTTAGATATTTATAGATTAGAAAGACTATTAAACAAATTTAATAATATTACTGCGAGAAATATATATAGACGAATTTTTAGATCTATAATTAATCTAGAAAGTATAGTATATATATTCTTGAACCCTATCCACTATAATAGGCTGTCTATAGCTAGTAATTTATACTCTATAGACCCGGATTCTAGCAGTTTACTATTGTGGTTCCCCATAACTACCTAGTTCTGACCCAGTCTATAGAGCGACCCCTATAAAATACTACTAAATAGGTAATAAAGTAGACCATCTAGTAACACATATAGGAGATTAAAAAGACTAAGAAAACACGTATCTAGATCTATAAACTACACAAGGTAAACCTATAGATAGAACACATAGAATAGACTATATATTTATTAAATAAAAACCAAAAGATATTGTAAGTATTATTAAACCTCCTAGACTTAAAGAAAGAACCTATTTTAATTAAGATTAAAAAATAATTCGTATAGGTAGTTATAATGACCTAACAGATAGTATTAACCCGGTTAAATATATTTAGTTAGTTTGAGATACACTATAAGTAAACTAATTAGATACTTAATATACCATTCTAGACTTAGATAGAACCCAATACTATGACGTAGTATTGGGAGGTGTAGTAGTATATAATTTAATATATTGTTCAGAGTATACACCAATCTAGCACCTAATTCTAGTTAATATCTAGTCAGTAAATAGCGATAGATTAGATAATCTAAATAGTGGTGGAGATAGACGAACTTGACAAAGTGGAATCTTTTATTAATAAGGATCTAATCGAATAACTATTAAGTACTACAGACTAAGCTATATTAATATAATATATTACTATATTAAATTATTAATTAAAGAAATAAGCTAAGCAAAAATACTATAGTAGGATAATTAGTGGATTAGCTATTATAAAGATTAAAGAGCAAGATGGATAAAAGATAGTAATAATATTTACTTTTAAGTTATTTAATATAATTAAAATTACTTATATATTGATAGCCTAGCAGGTATAGAAAAAAAGTTCTAAAACTAAAGATTATTTTGTTAAATTATAAGCTATAACTATACAGTTTATAACTATTATAGAGGCTATCTTTATAAAATAGATATTAGAGGCGCGTATATATAGATTAAAGATTTAGTATATTATTATTATAGACGGATTAGTAATATAATAGAGAAACCAGATTATATATTAATATTACTTATTTATTATAGATTAGTTCTAGGAGATAATATATAGATTAGTTAATTAAGCATGGAAACATTTGATATAAGAGATATTATTATTAATATTAAAAAAAATAAAGACGTTACTCTCGATATTATAAAATATAATAAAAGATTATACGGCAGAAGACCAGCTTTAATGATATTATACGCGGAATCTCTATAATTAATAGGTAATTAACAATAAGTAGTAATTATTTCACTAGATCTAGAATATCTACTAATTACATCTAGAATAGGTTTAGTTAGACAGATAATAATAAAAGACCTACGTCTAGTGGTAGATACATACTATAGATTAAAGTAAAAAATATTAATTAGTATTAAAATACTTTACTAATAACGATTCTAAGCGTGGTCTTAAGATTATAAACGTTCGATATTAAAACACTAAATTTAAAGAAATCTATAATTAGTTAATTAAGTAAAGATTAATATCGTTTATTATATTATATTATAAAGGATATAGTATTAATAACCGGCCTAAAATTATCTATCGATATGTATCTTGGCCTGTGAAAGAGTTATTTATATATTTCTAGTGATTAGCTATGCTATTTTAATATTATATTAAGATTATAGTATATAGATGCCCTAAGTAAAGCAGATTGATATAGCTTCTCTAAGAGGTAAACAGTAGCACATAGATATTAGAATAGATAAAGCGGGCAATCTAATAGAAGAACAAGATTAAAATAAGAATATAATTAAATATTAGCATATGTTAGCAAATTATAATCACTATAGCCTAGTAATATTTAGGGCTAATAACTGGGTTTAAAACTATAGAGAAGATAGATAAAGAGGAAAAGGCCAAAAATAAAAAGAGATATTAATAAATAACTAAAAATACAATAATCGATATATAGGCCAGGCATAGCAGCTATATAGCAGGGATAATATATACCTGTAGGGTGAATAAAGTCCCCAGGATGGTAACAGCGATAGAGGCCTAGTTCTAGTAAACTAATAAGCGGTAATATTAGTTTTTAAGGTTCCTATCTATATAAAGGGCTGGGAAAAAATAAAAAAGATAGATAATTAAAGCGAATTAGACGCAGCAGGTTGCTTATTAATAGGCTATATAGCAGACAGTCATCCTACTATTATTAATATAGATTAAGAGGTCTATAGTATAGTTCTGAGGCATGCAGCAGACAGCTATTAAGGCCATTATAAGAAAAACATTATAGACATTAGCAGTGATAGGCACCAGTAGAAAGAAAAATATGATCTTTATAGTACCTACAGTATAGAAGTAGACCGACACGTCAATTATAATAGTGTCTATAGTATTATTATAGTAGAATATATAGTGCAAATGCAAGGAGACTAGGATATTATATATATTATAGAATTTCTATTAGCTATCAGAGATAGTCTAGATTATATTAATAACTTTTAAATCTATAATTAGTAAAGGATTTCGATTGTATTTAGGTTAATTATAGAACTAGAACTGATTAGATTAGATTATAATTAATAAGTGCTATATAATTTTAGATAGCCAAAAGAATTTCTAACTAAAGATATAGAAATTATTCTAATTAATAACTATTAGCGTTTTTATAATTATATTGATAGTTATATTATCTATAGTAAATAAGGCCCAGTTATTATAGATATTATAATTGAGGCCTAATATAATATATTAATTCTATAGTCTATATACTATATAGACGAATATTACATACTATATAAAGCTAGTTTAGAATAATAAGATGGTATAAATAATATTTATTCGATAATAGAAGGCCCAGTGGTATCTTTATAGAGAAAAAGTTATTATATACTGCGAGTTAACTAAAGACATTGATATATTAGCGGTTATATTAGAGATGTTAGTATACTATAGATAGATAGCTGAGGTAGTAAAGTAATAAATATTGTAGATATTTAGTAAAACTATAAGAGACGTAATAATAGTAGCTATAAACATATTAAGGGTAGACATTAATATCCTAATAGTATAGTGTGTAATCTATATTAATATACTTAATATATTACAGGATTACAGCTAAGAAAGTGGATATACTAGACAGGATAAGCAGGTTAGTAAAACAGTAATTATTATACTATAGATAGCCTAGAGATATAATTAGAAGCAGTAGGAGTATAGACAGTAAGAGAGAAAAAAAGCTATATAGTAATATTTTTAAAAATTAAAATACTAATATATAGTATTAGATAGATATTTAGATTTATATAAGTGGTCTAGTAGATATATAGATAAGAAAATGTAGTATAACTAGTACCCGGCCCCTAGACAGCCATATAGGTTAATATTAACTGTAGCGCTAGTAGTATAGATTAAGTAGAAATAATTAAAATAGCAGATAGCCTAGTAGGGGTAGTCTATCTAGACATAGATAGCTATTAAGATAGACAAGTTAGAATAGCAATTAGGATAATAAACATAGCAGTATCCTATATATTATATTTATATTACAAATGCTTAGATGTTAATATATTTTATTTACTAGTATCGATAGGCAGATATAGATATAGTATAGGATTATATTAAGTAGATAATATAAGTAATGCAGGATAGATAAAAATATGTAAATTTTTTATATTATTTTCTGTGTAGTGTTTTTTAGGTAATTTGCTAGCAGTATAAAAGTAATAAATAGAATAGATAATAAGTAATTTTTAAGTGTTAATATTAATTTACTAATATTATTATTTCTATTATTATAAATATTATATATAGTAGACCCTCTAAATATATTAAGATTATATACTAGTAGATATATAAAGATAGAGTAAATAATAAGAATCCTAACGCTATGTATATATAGTTTGGACAGAAAATTTGATAGAGTGATATAAAATATATATAATTAATCTAGGTATTTTATTAATTAAGTGAGTATATTATTGCCTTTATCCATCGATTTTGTGAAGATTAATAATAGCTATTTATCCTATCTATATTAACCTGTATGATAGTCCAAGGTAGTTTAATAGACATAACCTGTATGACGGTCAAAGAAAGTCTATATATAGAGAGAGATAGATTTGAATCTAATAATTATTAGGATTAGGATTAGATATATATATCGATAAGACCAATAATTTAATCTAGTAAAATAGAATATATACATATTATATAGATATTTTATCCCATTAGTAACAGTATTATATAGTTATTATATATTATATTCGATATATATATCGATAAGACCAATAATTTAATCTAGTAAGATAGAATATATATATATTATATAGATATTTTATCCTACTAGCAACAGTATTATATAGTTATTATATATTATATTCGATATATATATCGATAAGACTAACAATTTAATCCAGTAAGATAGAATATATACATATTATATAGATATTTCATCCCACTAGTAACAGTATTATATAGTCATTATATATTATATTCGATATATAGATAGATAGAACCGATAATTTAATAGAATATAAATTAATTATATATATATTTTATCTATTTTATAAAAATATTCCGCGGTTAGTATATATTAGAAGAGATATATATCTAGTAGTTATAATTCTGATAAAGACCTAGTTGTTCTAAGATATATATATTAATAGAGAGTTATATTATCTAAAAGCTATTATATAGCCTATATTCCAATTTAATTATTAATTTATTAATTATATATTTTATTAGTTATGTAATATAAGATTTAAAATATAGTATTTTAAAGTACTAAATAATCCTATATTATTCTAGAGACATTATATACATTTATTCCTATTATTAATCTATCTAGACATCAATTATTTACTGTATTCTATAGATTATCCCACGATATTAGATTGTAGGAGGACTCCTAACAGTTCTAAGTACTGGGCCTAGAACCAACCCTCTATATATCAGAGATAATTCCTCTATCCCATATATATCTGTTTTTATTATTAATCTATTCTACATATCTAACCAAAATATCTAAATGTATCCTAGTAGACTACAATTAGAATTAGGATTAGGTTTAATTTTTTACTAATAAAAGTTAGAGTTAATCTGGATAGAATATAATTAACTTTTTAGGTAGAATATAATTAGCTTTTTATATTAAATTATTATAAAACTTGGCCTAGTTATTTTATAACTATTTATCTCTATCTACTAAATATTTTATAATAATCTAAGCTGATTTAATATTATAATTAATAATTAAAATTAATAAATTTATAAATAAAATGTTTTATTAAAGTAATATAAGAATTAACTAATTATATCTATACTAAATAATCTATATAGTAGAAATAGAAGATTAAAATTATTTATATTATTATAATATAGTATATTAATTATATTGATTTTAAATTTATACTTTATTATTAATAATTTATTATTATAACTATATTTTAAAATAATATATTTAAGTGATTATTTAATTTTCTAGTTATTATATATTATAAATATTAATATAAAATATAGTCTAGCTAAATTCCTAGCTATTTAGACTATATCTATCGTTATATACTCTTTACTATTTAAATATAATTAATATAGAAGATATATAGTTGGTTTAAAATTACTATATATTTTATTTAGCTAGATATCTCTTTTATCTAGTTATAAGCTATTTTTTAGTTAAAAGAATTAACTATAGATTAATAATATTAATTATCTTCTAATTAATGCTAATATATATATTAGACTATAGAGACTATATAATAATATTAAATAAAGTAATACTAATAGATTTAAATTTTAAAAAAAAACTATCTTATCTAATAAGTTATAAAAATTATTTAAAAATAATAGGATTAGATATATTAGTTTATTTAATACTAATAATTGTTCTTCTATAAGAAAAATTCATAGTATTTTGCTATTCAATTTAATACAGAGTTTATTAGTATTCTTAGTGTAGAATAAGACTAGGCATTTTAGCAGGCTGTATAAATCTAATAGACTGTTATTAAGATATAAGCTAAGTAGCAGATTAAGGATAATATAATTAATAAAGCTAATCTATGGTTATGATAAACTGAATAGATAAAGTATTTATAGAAGATTTTTTAGAATTAGTTGTTATATATGATTAAGCCGTTGATAGCTTTTAAAAAAAAGAAGAGGTCTATTTTGATTAATTTTGCTATTTAGATGGTTATAGAGGAGGTAGTATATATTAGCCAGTTATTAATATTATATTAGATTAAAGTATTTATATATATAGAGACAATTTAGATAGAGTAGTATTAAACCTAGTATTAACTATTAGAAGTGTATTAAAATTCTAATATTATAATAAATTAGATATATTTATAGTAGTAGATATTGATATTTTTTTAGTATATATAAGAATCTATAGAAAAGCTGTTTTAGTATTATTTTTAATACTAATTTATATAATAATAGTAAGTTATATAAGACTAGTTAGTATAGATTATTTATTTTATTATCTAATAAACTATAAAGATTATCTAATCTATTATAATCTTTCCTGGTTAGTCTTATCTATAGAAGAGTAGTTTGCCAGTGTTATTATTTAGTTTATTAAAATTTAATAATATAGGTTAAGAATTACTTATAATAAGACCTAATAGTAAGGACAGATTATTAAATTAAATAAATAATAATATTAAGAAGCACTAGAATAAAAATAGTAAGGAAGAGTTAAGTAATAATAAAAATAAAAAATAAAAAAAGATTTTTCTATTAATATTAATCTAGTAGATATATTTAGATTTTTATATTAAATTATTAAATTAATATATTATTTAATAGAAATATAATAGTATATTAATATATACTATAACTATATTAGAAATATATAAGTATAAATAATATATATTTGAAAATTATTTATTAATTTTATTTAAAGTTATTAAGGTTATTTAGTTTATAATTATTTAGAAAACTATTAAGTTGGTTAAAATTGATAAAAAGGAGGAGTCTTTTAGTTTTATGAATAATAAAGATTAGGATAGTGTATATAGAAGATCTCTACCTCTTTATCTATCTAGTAATTATAAAGATTGTTTATAATAGGTTATATAAATAATAAATTAGTTTATAGTATAGGGATTGTAGAATTCTATATAATAGATATTAGATTTATATATATATAGATTAAAGATCTATTATAATACTATATAGCTAGGGTATATTAGTTAATAGAATAAGGATGAGTTATTATATAAAAACTAATAATTTATAATATAATAATTTTAAGAGATAGTATATTAAATAGTATAGAAAGTATAGTAGATATTGACAAAAGATTTATTATAATATCTATTAGAAAAGATGCTCAGTATTTTATAGAAAAGATTATATAATGATCTATATAATAAGCGATTCTAATAGAATTTTTTATAGAATAAATAAATTATATAGTCTATAGATGGTATATATTAGTTATAGGATTATATTTAACATTAATCTATATTATAATAGCAATTTATATAGGTAGATAGAAAGACTGTAAATTAAATCTGATAGTAGATATTTTATAGCTAATTAGTTATATTTTTAAAGAAGTTATTAGTAGTTATATAATTAATATAAAGATAATCTATATAAGTCTCTGAGTTATTAAATATTTAATATAAGAATAGTATTATTAAAAAAATTTATAATATATTTATTAAGGATAACTAAATAATATTAATTATATAATATTATAAAGAATATTAAATAAATAAAAATATAAAGATTATTTATTAATATTTGCTATAGAAGGTGGGTAAATTATTAATATAATATTTATAGTTAGTCTAGTTATTTTAATATTAGATTAATAGATATATATATTAGTAAGAAGATATTTAGATCTATATATAGATATTTTACCTTTAATAGACTACCTAGATATTTAAATAATTCTACTATATATTATAGTAAAAAAATATTATTAGATTAAATAGTTAATTATTATATATTATATTATATTAAAAAATTATTATTATTATTAGTTACTAATATATATGAAAAGATGTGTAGTTTATCTATAGCCTAGATGAGGTTGTAACAATATAGAAGATTAATAAAGATATAGATGAGGTCTAGATTATAATATAGATTATTAATAAGTAGACTAGATATAGCCTATATATGGTTAGAGTGATTTATATATAAGAAATAACTAAATATATAGATAAGATAGTTAATTAATAATAGCGGTTCTAATAGAGTAGCTATAAATAGTATTAATTTTTAGGGTTTTTATTAGTTATTATTATTTTATATTAGAAGAAATCTAGTTTATTTAAAGATATAGTAGAGGTTAGTTAGATTAAATAATAGTAATATATTTAAACTATAAATATTAAAAAAATATTATAGTAAATAATAAATCTATTTATTTAATTCTATAAAATCTAGAAAAAGGTATATTAAGCTATTATATAATAATAGAGCTCTATTATTATAATAATATCTATAGAAATAGATAAAAATTTATTATTTATATTATTGGTATAGATAAGTTTTAGAGAGATGATAATTATAGTAATACCGCTTATAGTATTATATAGAAATATGTAATAATAATATTAGATATTAGAGATATTATATATTATATAGGATTCTTAATATCTAGTTAATAAGATATCTATAGTATTAATAATATTTAAATCTACTATTAGTAAGATATTTTAAATATTTATTAACTAAAAATAGTAAACTAAGGAACTAGACTAAATTATAATTAATAAATATTATATTATATTATAGAAAAGATATAATTTCTAGAAAGAGATAGTCTAGTTAAGAGTATTAGTATAGACCTAGATATAGATAATATTATTAATAATAATATTATTTTATAAATATAAAATATTATTATATTAATATATATATTTAGATCTAGATATAGTTTAATAATTTTAAAACTATATTAGTTAGATTAATATAGTATATAATATAATCTTTATTAAATAATATAGATAGAGCATAATATTAATTAAATAATAAATTATTAT
>JAMAGK010000083.1:0-21646 GCA_023626135.1 Talaromyces sp. R2412 | reverse complement strand
AATAATAAATATAATAGTATAAAGAATTATTAAAATTTAATTATAGAATTAAATATGTTTTAAAAAAGTAAAATACTACTATAAATGTATTAAATAGAAGACCTAATTATATAATTAAAATTAAACTTTTAAAGATAAATATTTTTTAAGAAGAATTAAGAATTATATAATATAATTATACTATAATAATTATAATTATAATTAAGATTATTAATAATAACCTATTTTATTAAAAATTATAATAAGAGACTATACAAGATAAATAGATATAAAAAAAAAAAAAACTTAACTAAATAGAAAACAAAAACAGGTTAATAATATAGAATAAAAAGATTAGAGTACTATAAAATATAATTATAGAAATTATCTAATAGTGCTATAATCTATTAATAAATAGATATTAAGAAATTAAAAAAATAATTAAACTTATTAATAGAATATTCTTCTTCCCCTATATTCAAAAAAGGGTTAAAAATTATATCTAAAACTATAATAAATATAACTAAAATAAAATATTATATTATAAATCTTTTAAAAAAATATAAATACTAAAGATACTAAAAGAACTATAGAAAAATATTATTATTAACTTTATCTAAAGATTATTATAATCTAAAGATCTAGTAATAGGAATTTATTATATTAATACTATTATAATAGTTAACTAACTTACAAAATATATTATTTTTAAATTAATATTAAAAAATATAATAGCAGAATAATATATAAAACTTATATTATAAAAAGTTTTTATCTAAACTAAATTACTAAATAAAATAATTTTAGATTAAAATAAGTTATTTATATCTAAATATTAGTAGATAATTATAAAAATATATAAAATTAATTATAAATTATTAACTATAAATTATTAATAGACTAATAGATAGTTTAAAAAAATAATTTAAATAATTAAATAATACCTTCGACACTATCTAAATTAAGAATAAGATAATTAAATAGAATTATTATTAATAGTGTAATATATAATAAATAATACTAAGAATATTACTATAAAATAAGTTTTATATTTTATAAATCTTAGACAATATTTAAAAATAATATAGTCTAAAGTACTATAAAAAGAATTATTAGAAATAGTAATAGTGTAAACTAAAAAATTATAAACACTCTATTAGATAATTTTAAAAAATATTAAATGGATAGAAAATTAAATAAAGATCTATTATAATAGAAAATATAAAGATATATTAATTTTTAAAAAAAAAAAAAAATCTACTTACTATAATAAACTATTAAATAAAAAAAATTTAATATTCTTATAAAGAGACTAAGTAATAAACTTAATATAGTTAAATATAGATTTTTTAAAATTTAAAAGAAATTTATTAATAATAATTATAAACTCTAACTATCTATAAGAATAAAAATATACCTAGTATTTTATATCTTATTATTAAAACTAACTAAAAACTCTAAAAATAGTAATAATAAAGTAAATAAAAACGAATATAAAATTAAAAGAATCTTAAAAAGAAAGTTAATAGATAGAAAAATTTTTTATTTAATTAGCTAGAAAGATTATAGACTTAAATATAATTTATAAGAACTAGTTAGATATCTAAATTGCTTTAAAAAGATTTAAATATTTTATTAAAAAGGAATTCTAAAAAGATATAATTAAATTTATTATTAAAAAGATTAAGAAAGTTATAAATAGTAATAATAATTAATTTATTTAATTTTTATTATTTTACTTTCTTCTTTTATTCTTTTTTTTTTTTTTTTTTGATTATTTTAATTTCTTTATTTTTTTTATATCTCTTATTATAAAATCGCTAGCATATTTTTAAAAAAAATTCTTTTATTTTTAGATATAATAAAATTTTATAAAAAGTTTAATAATTTAATTTTAAATAGTAATTTTTTATAATTATAATTAATTTTAAATTATAAGTAGCTAACGCTATTTTTTATTTAAAAAAAAAATTTAAACTTAATATACTTTATATTATTTAATATTTTAATATACTCGGTATAATAATTAAAATATTCTATCTTAATATAAGTCTTATTTAAACGAGTATAATAGACGCAAAGAAGAACTATTTTAAAATCTTTTTATTCAATATAATAAGCTATTTTATTTTTATAAACTTTTAAATCTTTAGTCAATATAATTAGACCATCACTATAAGTATAAAAGAAAATAAAAAAACAGTTACTTATCTATAAACGTAAATAACACGCGACTATTTATTAAGCTATTAGAATATCAGCCTAAAAAAAAATTATCAAAAAAATAAATAATTTATAGCTAATTATATCTTTTATATTATTAACCACTAAGATTATATTATATATATAGGCTATATAGAAAAGATATATATAAAAACTAATCTATTTAGATTTAGTAAAGCAAAATACTTTATAAATTAAGATAAGCTTATAGCAGGTATTATAATATATTGTATTAAGTAATATGATATAAAAACTATATAGAAATACTCATTTACTATTATTTATTTAGTTTATTATATTTTATTTTCTTAAGAAAATAGTATACTACTATTTACTTTTCAATATACTTTACAGCCTATTATTACAATAGTACTTTATTTTATTTTTTAAATTGTCTTACTATGTTCCTCATTCGATTTCGGTTAATAGAATATCTATCGCGATTCACATCTTGGTGACGAGTTGTTGAACCGATTGACAGAAGTTAAAAAAGAATAGAAAATTCTAGCTACAGCAAAAAAAAAAAAAGAAAAAGGGAAGTTATAAAAGAATCGAAAATTCTAGCTACAGCAAAAAAAAAAAAGAAAAAAGGAAGTTATAAAAGAATCTATAAATAATAAAATTTAAAAAAAACCACTCTATATATAGAGAAATAAACTAGCAGAAAAATCCAGAAATAGAAAAATCTATATATAGAAAATTCTACTATGGAAGAAATCCGCAACTTAGTGTGACAGCTGGGAAAGTGTGCAGATATTTTATAACTAAGATAAATTTGTCTAATTAAGATAGATACTTCTCTTTATGTTTATATGTTTGTGATATACGAGAGATAGGTCGACCAGTTATATTGGTCTATGTCGGTTATCGTTACTGAGCTTAATAATAGGGTAGACGCTTTCTCGTACGTGTCCGTAATCAGGATATTTCGCGGAGAGAAGCACCTTATCTTTGGCGAGTAGATGGATTGGCTATTAGCTAATAAAGGGATCATGTTTGGTTTTAGTAATCTACATGCAGAGAACAGGGGTTATTCTCACTAATATAGGAGACCATTGCTGAAATAAGCAATATGAAGTCAATCCGTTTGAGCTTTAAGGTCTATAAAGCTCTCAGCCTTGTCCTAGCTTTACCGTACTTTGGCATAGACTAACTCAAGCTGACCAGTTTCTAGACCTATTTTAAAGATTGTCATTTTTACACTCCCTATATTTAATTAGAGATTATTATTCTATTATGACAATATACATTAAAAATTTAGATCCCTATCTTCTCTGAATGATAAACCTCTCTTAGAGAACTATTCTGTTCATACCACTGGTTTATTAAGTCTCTATTTTCTATATACTAATTTATTATTATATTCAGAAAAATACCAATGTGCAGATCATAATCCTAAAACCCAATATATATCTGAATAACGATAAGATTTTTACTACACACTATTAATATAGTATAGTTAGGTTTATATTTCCTTATTCTTAATTTAAGTTTTCTAATTATTATGTAGACCTTTTTAATTATGTTTTAATTTTATTAGACTATTATAATATTATAGACTATTTAAGCATTCTAGAGTTTATGTATTCTTAACTTTATATTGATTTTTAATTTTTATATTGGTCTAGTTTTAAGTAGTCTTCTAGTTAATTCTGAGTAGGCTCCTACTGCTCTATATCTACTATATAGTCTTTGCAAGACTAACCGAACTGTCAAATCGTTCAATAATTGTTATCAAGATATAGACAATAAAAGGTATTCTATTAACCAAAGACAAGTAAGATTTAAGAAGTAATAAAGTAGTAAAGTACTATCACTATAATAAGTTATAATAGTTTATTAAAAAGTAAATAGTAATATATTATATATATTAAAGATAAAATATGATAAACTAAATATATAATAATAAATGTCTTTATATAATGTAATCTATTCCTGAGCCGTCACTTCCGCCTGAAAACGCGTTCTATATTGATTTCAAATCTCAATTTCTAACCCGAAATAATAATTATATACAAAAAATTAATTACTAAAACGATTAGGACATCTAGTTATTTTAGATGATAGTAATTAAATTAAATAGATAATACAAAAATGACTCTAATTTTCTCTAGTTAAAAAATAACCCTAATCCCAGCGGCTATTGGGCGACGCTGACGCTCATTTATATATTCTGGTTAGAGGCAATCTTAAGATGCTATAATATCTGTCTATCATTATTGATCTCAATTAGAACTAGTGCGGTTGGGTATCTTATTAGAACTAATCCTAAATCTACCATTACAGGGTTTTCCACTGTGGCAAGCTGGAGCAAGGCTCCAACGATCAGTTGCATGTGGGGACATCGAACATGGGTGCTGCACTCTATGTGAATGTAGCGCCGTCAAATGTGCCTGTAGAAATTATAGGGGTGCAGCCAGTTATTAAGGAGTATACCTAACTAGTGGTTATTAACTGTCATTAATAATAATAATATTATACTTGTAACTGCCTTCACCTAGTCAACACTCAACGAGGTCTGCACAGTGATATCATTTTAACCGATATTTCGGCCCCCTTGAGCACCATCAATCAGCATTGGCGCGAATATATTGATCAAACTTAGTCGACTGAAGCGCAATAGGCATGAGCCAATCAGTACCACTGCTCCTCACGTAAATCCTTAACCGAATCTACGTTATCTAGCGTACCAACAGGCACAAAAATCAGGCCGTGAAAACCCTCCAGCAGAGACTCGCGAAATAGAACGGAGCCGCAATGGCGGCAAAAACGAAGCTTTCCGTGTACGTCACCTTGTACAACGGAATGATGTGTGCTCACATTGAAGATCCGAGAAAAACAACGTCGTTTACTTGTCATGTAAAAGCTCGATTGTGGCACAACGAGATTCGTGGTGGTGTAGCCGCCACTGATCTTGCGGCAGCGACCGCAATGGCATGTTACCTATCAACGGAACAAATGAGTGGATGACTGCAGCAATCACAAACGCAGGTCGTCTATGACCTTTTATCGCGAAGTGCCAGCTCACCTTTTTGGCGGCAGCGGCCGCTTCGTCAAGAATAACGTACTCGTTTGCGGTGCAGAGACACGAACCGGTTACCATCTTGTTTGCTCTGGTGTCATTGCAAAATACATGTGTGGTCCACAACAACAGGACACCCCCGAGTTTATTACTGCTTGTGATTGCTATATATCTGCTGGGTGCCAGAAACAACATATAATTGCGTATCCAATGAATACGTTGCGGCCTCGGCTGGTGACGTCTTTCATCCCCGAGAAATCAGCAGATTAATCGTGGGGGACCTATGGCTGCTTCTAGGCCCTGCGGGAAACACGGTACTGCGTTTCCTGGAACACCGCTACCGTATTTTACTGATTTGCAAATTACAGCAACCGACTCGTTATCAACTCGACCAGGTTAGGCAGTCATTTGACTCACAGGGAAGAGGGGCTTGTAGATAATCGAAATTTCTTATCGAAGTGGAATAATAAACCGCATAATCTTATTTCCGGGACTTATACAAAACATTGAATTATAGGCCAAGATTTGTGCACGTTCGTCAAAGTGATTACTTTACCATTACCACGAAGCTTTTAACGTCCAGTATCCTGCAACTGATGGACGAAATCAACAACAGATCTTCGCAAACCCTCAACGTAGTGGCATCAGACAACGCTCAGTATTATGAGCAATTGCAGGGCAAGCGAGCCAACCACTGCTATTTTGCTGATGCAGCGCGTTCTAATGGACTGACTCGTTGGTGCCACAGCTTGACTTGGCTCATATACTACCGGGGCGGTTGAGTTCAAGGTGCCGTTCCAGCAGTATCGACTGAAACAGTCTGCACACGATTGCGGCATCGACTTGTTCGTCCGGTGAAGACTGCGGCTGATGATTGCACAACCCACGCAAACACTCCATTGGGTGGAATTGCCCATGGTGGCCACATTATAGCCATTGAGTACTAGGGCGTCTCGCTCTGTGTCGTTGAACTCGAGCATGAAAGTCGATACATTGGAGTTATAGGTGTATGGACTATTAGGAATGTAGACGACCAATGGTGCCGGAGGCTTACCCGTGGCGTTCATTGGATCGCATCCGAAGAAGACGGGCTGCCTGTTTAGGCCAAGGTTGACAAAGGTATTTTGGTCTGGCACGGAAGGAAAAGCAGTACCGTTAGCGATATATGATGAGTTGCTGTTGCGCTGAAAGGTCGCCACCATGCTAGTTCCGTTAGGCCACAAAGTTGACGTGTCGGCTGAGCTGTCGATGGCGAAAATGGTGTCCACTTGACGATCGGCTTGTAGGAGCGGATAAAAAGGGATATTTTGTAAATCCTCACCTCCGTCAACGAGGATCAGGGCAGGCGCTTGAGCATTCCGGTTGCTGGCATTGTTGAAGGCAAAGAACGGATTGGGTTCATACACCGAAACGTCATTAGACGACTCATTGAGACTCTGTAACAGTGAGGTGGTAATTCTCTGCAACGCACCCTGAATCTCGGTATTGTTGATCTGAAGCAAAGCTTGGTTGAACAAAGAGGAAGAGGTACCCATCACAAAGCCGACGTTATCAAAGCCAGAAACACAACTGCCATTTGTCAGATTCCCTCCGGTAAAATTAGAACCCAGAACATCAAGAGGCATAAAACCATAGGTCGTTGGGTCCCATGTTCCCAGTTCCCAGGGGTTGATTTCGTAGTCGGACGAATTCAGATCTATATTGTGAAGCAAGGTCAACAATGAACCACCAGAACCACAACTAACTGGTCCGTGGAATTGGAAGTGTCAATAGGTTTACCTATATTCTGCTCGCCTGGAGTTCGCTCAAGGGTAACAATAATCGGCATTGGCATATTTCCATCTTCGAAGTCTTTCGTAGATGCGATAGATGACCATGTATAAGCAGGGCCACCTTCAGTGGCATTCACCAATTGGTAGGAAAGCCCGCGACCCCTAAAGAAGAAAATAAATTAATTTGAATTCTCCGTGCCACGCAAAATGGACCACTAGATATTCAGATGGCTTTTCGGAATTGACGCCGCCACAACATTTCAAGGGGAGGCGAAGAAAATAAGAGTATTTTGCCTACCAGTAATCAGTAATTGAAACTGGAAATCCAGCGTTTTCCTTGCCATCAACGGTGTTGAGAAGTTGCCGAAAATAACCCGTAACACCCGTAGGTCCTTTCAAGACCGATTGGTTAAAGTTCCAGACGCTGCTGGTGTTGTCGTTCAACAGTGCTGTTACGGTGGTGAAGTTATTTGTATAGATCGATCCGACCAGCCACGAACCGCCGCTGAGTCCGGACACGTATGTGGCCGATTGCAGAAGCCCACCCAACTGGCCAGGCGCTGTCGAGTTGCATGACAGGTTTGGTTTACTGGAACCAGTGCTAAATGTGTCGTTCCAGTAAATTTAGTCAGTCCCGCCACATGTGATGGCTGCTTGGTGAGTCTCCGAAAGTGGCGATAAACAAGGTCAATGATGAGGCTGTGACATAAAGAGATAATCAGTACCCGGAAGCGTAATGTTTGAAAGAAAAGCACGAAACCCAAATCAGAGAAACGAATAAGACATCGGGTCAATTGTTCCTACACAATTGTCGATAAAAACTTATTCTAAAGCCCATATGTTGGTCGCCAATACAGGTAGCAAGTCGTTAAGACAAGTGGTACGCTCGGAGGCAAAACCGGTGTAGGGATCTTACTGCGCCAAGCGGGGCTAAACTACATTAAGACAGACACCAAGACGGCTACAATTCATCGTACTGTACTCCGTACTCCTCTTACGGAGTAAGGAACTACTAATTAGCGGCTTTATCAACGATAGAAGGCTTATTATTGACCCAGCGCCACAAGGTTGATGCCGGGATCCCAGTCGACCGGGTTATGTACGAGGTCCGCCTCTGACCTTAGCGTTAATAAGCGGGGGACATCGGGGCAATTTCAGCTCAGTATACTTACTTACGGCAGGGGTTCTCCTACTTAAAATAAAGTTATAAAGACCATGAGAAGGTATTAGACTAAATACAGCAATTTATAAGGATATTAGCAAGGGAATTCCAGTACATATTACTATGCCTTAGATTAGTTTTTTATTATTTTTACCTCGTAGCTTAAATAAGATGATTTTGGACCATTTTTTACCGGTTGGGCTCGGTGGATTTTATTAAAATCTTTAGAAGGGCAAAAGCTATTGCATCTCTATACAGAACGTCACCACCCTATGAATAATAATATCCGAGGTTGGTGAACTTACCCGCCTAGTGGATTCTTGATCAATGTTGATGTGATTGCGAGCCTGAATCAATTGTCGCGTGTGCAACAATCACAGTTCATTCCTGCAATTCCCGCTAGTAATGGTGATGTGGTATTCATATTTTGCTAAAATAACTTGGGGGTGTAATCATTGAAAAATAAGTGTTGATTTGAGCACTGTTATTTGGATATAGTTAATAGAACATAATGTAGTGATTAAAACAGAATGAATATTACTTTTTATTAATAAACTCTTGTTGTACGGGAAAATATGCTGAGGTGTTTAGATCAACCTTAGATAGCGCGCCTTCTTACTGTTGAATAAAAAGCGGTAGTAGATATTGTTAAGGGAGCAAAGGCGGTTATGAAAAAGAAAACTTAATGCTTGAACCGTCAACGTTTAAACAAATTCAACGACTCAATTACGTAACTATTCCCTATTGGTATTTATGATGGGATTGTGCTGGTATTAAAATATAAGGGCAATGCCACGTTTACTCAGGGTACCGTCGCTAGAAGTTGACTACATCTGGATCTTCATCGAGATAGACATAGCTTCGACGCTCGCGCGGTATAAGAAGAACATATCATGAGGTATAAAAACAAGTTGTAATATAGATAAGTGAAGCCGGAGTAACCTGCGAACCTTCCGGTGTTGAGTCCATAAGGAAAATAGGCATTGAAATAGTCGGTGTGCCTTTGTCTAAGGCTCCGATAGGAATCTTATATCATCAAAACTTGCTGGATAAACTTCAAAAAATTCTAGATCCATTCTGAAGTTCTGCATTAATTGGGTGGCCTCGAGGAATTGATTCGAGAATCGGTATTTGCTGGAAGTTTCATCTATTTCAATCGTACGATCTGGCGAGAATGACTATGCAAAACGAACGTTTCCAATAAAATGACTCCAGAAAGCATTATCCAGCTTTGGGTAATCAGAGATTATTAGCCGATCCCGGAACCGAGGCCTATCTTCCGTCAGCGCTGTCTATTGATTCGCTAAGTGTCCCAGAGGCGCTTTAGAATACACTAGTTTAAGTCACAACCATAATTCTATGGCGAATACAATGGGGAATATTTACCATACAAAATAATCGCATGTTACATAATATGAGATAGAAAGTTGTGATTTCCTGCATAAAAATTCATTAGTAAGGTGATGGAAAACTCAGAAAGCAAGCTATACACATCCAGGTCTAAACCATCTTGGAATAGTTGGAGCCCAATCCGGAGAAACAAAATTCTATAGAAAGTCAATGAATCTTTCTGTGAATACATCCAGAAGCAGCTTGACACACTATAAGCAGCAGGTGCACTCCCCGAAGTAGGGCTAGCCTAGTAGCTATTGCAGTTCTAATTGTTAACAACTCATCTGTCCAAGAGAGAATTCTCCATAACAGACAGTTGAAGCTTTCCTTCCGAAGATGATTCCATCCCAGGACAACTCCTTGAATTAAAGCATCTTGGTTGTAAATATCATTCGTGCAAACTTCTAGGGGGTCCACCGAAAACACACTCCCTAGCACGTCGTCGAGGTAACCAGGAAGAGTAGTATTCTGGTCAGCTTTGGAGACGAGGGATGGCAGGAGTGGCATGCTTGACGCGGAAGGGGTCTGGATGTGGTGAAATGAGCGGGGGGCTTATAAAGGTAGTGGAATATCTTGAACAGATGGGAAAGTGCCCCCCAGTGAAGGCTCTTCCGTAAATTCAGAGCAGTTCTGAGCCGACGGTTGTGAAGGGGGCTGCGCCTGGTAGAGAGAAGGAGATCCATAAGAGCCATTGTCTAGCTGGAGGGATGCAAAGGGCGAGCCAAAAATTCTTACCGTAGACTTCGTAGGGCAAAGTCGGTCATAATGCTCCTCTACCTTGCACAGCCGCGAGTCAAAGGCCTGTAGGCGTTCCTTCATTCTTTCCCGGCGAAGGAGTTGAGATTCCCGGTTTATCCTTCGTTTACGGTCTCTTTCTGTACTAGTCAACAAGCGACCTGAGGACCATGGTATTCCGATAGGCTTGATCTTCTTATAATGTTTTTTTAATGTTTGCACCAGC
The DNA here is from genome assembly GCA_023626135.1 of Talaromyces sp. R2412. NCBI lineage: Eukaryota > Fungi > Ascomycota > Eurotiomycetes > Eurotiales > Trichocomaceae > Talaromyces > Talaromyces sp. R2412. The sequence goes on along the minus strand of JAMAGK010000083.1, from coordinate 11,135 downwards.
CTATTGTTGGATTCTGCACGTGTCAGTGCTAAACGAAAAGATAGCTTCCAAATAGACCATCGTGTTACTCAAGATGAATGCGCTGAACGCGACTAAAATACTCTTGCGAAAAGCTTATTATTAATGACTAATTGTCCCAGTCGACTGCAATAAGTGAAAAATCCTTATACAGTAAACCCCGGTTATAAGCACCCACTTTCATAAGCACACCTTATTATAAGCATCTGGAAACCGTGTCAAAATTAAAATCACATACAAATATACTTAGCATTTGGTTATTATCAGTGTGCTTAAGTTTTTAATTTCTTTTATACAAATATGCTTATAATTAAGTAAATATTTATTAAAAATAAATATTTTTACTCTTTATATATCACGTAATTAAAAATATTAGAACTTTTAACGTTGTTATATCCTAAATATATATATATATTTAAAAGATTAGGCCTTGCCATAGAGAAATATAAGAAAATAAAGAACCATATAGTCTTAAAATATTAATCTAGCGCTTGTTATTGCAAATATAATACTTCTATGTAAATTGACATCTATTTGCTATATAATTTCTATGTAAATCAGTCGTACCTGGCCACAAGCATAACCTCTTTATAAGCACAAAAAGCTATGGTTTCTTTTATGTGCTTATAGACAGGGTTTACTGTATTAGTAATTTATTAGAGCTAAAATAATTAGATAATACTATTAAATTTATAGAAAATATAAAATATATTAATAATAATAATAAATAATTATTATTTTATATTCTATTTTAAAATTATTTTTATATCTAGTATATATACTATAACTATTATAATTATTTATAATATTAACCCGCCGGGAAAATCAAAATCTGCATTTTTGAAATTCAACGCTTTTTGACGGTATCCAGGGATTCGTTATGCCCCCTAGACACCCCAAATCCGACAACGCCCCCCTAGACCCTGGGGGGCAGGCGCCAGGCCAGATGAACCCCCTGGGTGCCCATATGGGCCACCCAGCTGGGATAGCCTTGCCAGCGTCCCCTAAGGCTGCTATAGCGGCCCTCCCAGTCAGAAATCTATTTTCCAACATAGAAACTACTATTAAGAGGCTCTAAACTATTTTAAAAAGTATTTTAAAACAGAAAAAATCTGATAAAGCTTTTAGAAAAAGACTATAAAATTATAATCTAAAGAATTATTAACATATCTTAATTAAATCTCTATTTAATAGAATATAAAAAAATTTAGAAAAGGCCTTACTAAGATATTTAATAATAATAAATAAAACTATATTTATAGAAATTAAAGCTATAAAAATCTATATAACTTTTTTAATATAAGATATAAAAGACTATTTGATAATATATTTAGATATAATAAAGATTTAAAAAGAAGTTTAATTAGTTTTTTAAATATTTTTAAATATTCTAAATTAGATCTTAAAATCTCTATTAATGAAAAAAAGTATTTAAAATTATTAATAGCTATAATAAATCTATAAAATAATATCTATAAAGATTATACATAGGCTATCTATTAATCTAAATAGAATTATTAAGCCTGTGGCACTTTATAAAGCTTTAACTACAATATTAAATTAATTATTAGTTCTAAGCTTTTTACTTAAAACTATCTTTTAATATCTTAAAGTCTTTTAATAGATAGAAATAGTCGCTATAAGTACCTATAAATAGTAAATTATTATTAAAAAGTGTTAAGCTACTTTTAAGCTATTTTTTAAAATATAAATCTATCTAAAAAGTATAAAATTAATTTATATTAATAATAAAAAAACTATAAGCTTATTTTTAGATATTAAAAAAAAAAAATTATTTTTAGAAATACTTAATAAGATATTATTTTATATTTAAATTATTATCTAATATAGGTAGACTTTTTAACTTTTATTAAGATAATTAATACTAATTATACTAACTTAGGCGCTATCTTAGTATTTATAGAGTTTAAAATTACTGCTAAGATATTTTTTCTAACTTATTAAGACCTTTTAATAGTTGCCTGCCGCTAAACTAATTTTATAGTAATTTTAATAAAATTAAATCTGTAGTAATATAAGTTTAAGATATATATAATACTAATAATTTATTATAGTATTTTTAACTCTAGGTTTACTCTAGTCCGTGAGGAAATTAAATTAAGCGGTGTTTATAATCTAATAAAAAATTTTATGTAAATTAAGCTATTAATAATTATCTAGATTACAAATCAATAAATTTTTATTATTATTATAATAATAGAAAACTTAAAAGACGCCTAAAGCTTGCTATTTTAAAATATTTATTTTAAAGATAATAAGTATAAAATAACTTTCTATTATAATATTAATAAGGATTTAGTTTGTACTTAGTATTATAATATTAGTTATTAAAATTATAAGATTTACAGTAGCTATTTTAAGCTTTATTTAATATATACTAGTCTTTATAAAGTCTAGAATTATATCTGTAATATATAAAACTATACTATTAGATTATGTTATTTATATTTATATATATTTACTAAGTGCGCTAATTATAATAGAAAATATTAGACTGATTTTCTAAGCTATTTTAAATTTAGAGAGATATATAGATATCTTCATAAACAATTTTTAGCTATTAAAATTATTATATTTATTTTTATTTATAAATATAAAGCCTAGGATAATATAATTAATAAAAATTTATTCTTTATAGACTCTATACACTTAGAAGCTTTTTTTAAAAATTAAAAGTAAGATTTTAATAATAAGATTATAATAAAGATTTTAGTAATTAATTTATTAATCTTTTTTATACTTTATTTATTTTTATATCTTTAACTAGTACCTAGTATAGCTTTTAATAATATTAATTATTTAGTATAATTATAGCCGCAGCTACCTTATTATTTTAAAGACTCTAAAAATAAAGATTAAATAATAAATAGGTATTATATATCTATAAAAATTTATAATTTAATATAATTTTTTTTATTTAGACTATATATTTTATTAATTTAAAAAAAAAAAAAAAATTTAATACATATTTATAATAATTTATAAAGATCTTATAGATATTATTAAAGTTAAAAATTATAGTAATTTAATAAATTTATTTTATATCTAAGCTTTAGATATATAAGAATTTTTTAAGATTAATAAATAAATATTTTAATATATCTAAATAATTAACTATTATAATGTATAGATAAAGATAGGCCTTATATAATAAAATACTTTATCTAAACGTTGATAGATAATCAAAGACGCTAATTAGAACTATCTTATAATGAATAGATATTTATTAATAAGTAATTTTAATATCTATAACTTAATATAAAATATTCTAATTTTTAAATAAATTAACGCTAAGTCTTTAAAGTAATTTATTAATTAATATTCTCTATTTATTAATAATAAGTCTAAAAAGATTATCTATTATAAAAAATTTTTTAGAATATTAATTATTAATTTAGTATTATTTTTATTAGCTTTAAGACTACTATAGATCTAAAAAATTAATTAAAATAGATTTATAATATTAGACTATAAATTTATTATTTTAATTTAAAAAGTTTTAAAAGCTTTCACTCTAAAAAGTATTTTTAAAGAAGTAATTAAATAGTAAATTAACACTTTATAAACTGATAAAAAAGTTTTTAGACTAGCTACTATAGCTTAAACTTTAAAAATCGCTAATTATTTAATTTTTAGTAATAACTATACCAAAATTAATCTAAAAAATAAAATTAAATAGATATAAGTTATTTTAATTAGTATATTTAATAGATATATTGAATTAGTAAATCTTTATATCTATTTTAAATATTAATAATAGCTAAAGTTATAATATATTTAAAGTTTATAAATTTTAGTTTATAAATAGTAGTAAGCTTAAATTTATATTAAAGTTATTATTAAAGCTGCTAAAATTAATTATTAATAATAAATAAAAAATATTAAATATATTTACTAAAAATTCTTTTTAAAGAGTACTTAAGACTTTTTAAATAATTTTAATAGATATTAATAAACTTTATAATATATTAAACTGCTTAAAAACGCTATTATACTAGTATTATATAGAATTAATTTAAAGATAAGCCTAGTTATTTCTTTTAATAAAAAAAAAATCTTATTTTAGAAATTAGTATTTCCTAATACTCTTTAAAATTATATTTTAAAAAAATAATCTAATAGATTTATTTATATATTTATAACACTAGAATAAATATAATAGATATTATTTAATTAAAATATTAAAAAAGCTTTAAAAAAGGATAAATTTAATTTTAAAATTTATTAGTTATTTTAGATACTAGATTTTTCTTAAATTATAATATTAGTTAGATAGTATTTCTATTTAAGATTTTATCTTAAGATCTAGAAGATTACTGAAGGTATTTTACTTAAAAGTTTAATAAATTTAATTATTTCTAGATTAAGATTTAATATATTATAAGCTTACTAAATTGCTTAAATAAGATAATTAAAAAGTTTACTATAAGGCTTATAGCGGATTAATATAAAGCTTAGGGTATTCTATACTTAGATTAAATAAGCTCTAAACGCGGCTGTGATACTATTAATATAGTAATCTATTTAGTATAAATAGTATACCAAGACTAGGCTAAAAAGTATCTAATAGATATTATTTTTATTAATATTATAGAAATATTTAATTATATTAATTTTTATAAACTTACTAAAGTTATAAAAATTATAAATATTAATAATAATTTTATAAAATAGATTTTATTTTTTTTTATAAGTAGATAGATTAGTTTTATAATTAATAGTTAAAAAGCTAATATATATTTTATTACTTTAGATTTACTTTAAAATTTATTAGTTTTTTTAATTTTATTTTTTTTTATATATTAAAAGTATTCTAAACTATAAAGTATTAAGTTTTAAATATAAAAATTATTTTTTATATAAATAATTTAGATTTTATTATTTAAAAAAGTTTAATAAACGAAGTATACTATTAACTAGAAATAATAGTTAAAATTATTATTAATTAAAAATATACTAATAGTATTAAATTTAATTTTAAAAAAATTAAAGCTACTCTATTTACTAGAAAAATTAATAAAAAGTTTAAAGATTAAATCTATTAAGCTTAGATATTAATAGTTAATATCTTAATAGTATTTTATTTAAAAATTATTAAATAGTTAAAAGTATTTTTAAATCTAAAACTTATACTTAAAAACTATTATAAAAATTATTTATAAAAAGATTAAAATATTAAAAAATATATATAAATTTTATATAAAATTTAAAACTTTTCTTTAGATTTAGTATAGTAAATCTAAAAAATTATTATTTAGATAATAGTTTTATATAAAATAGAGTTTTAATAATAAAATTAAAAAAATTATTTAGAGAATATATAAATCCTAATTAATAATTAAATTTAAATAGTAATAAATATATTTTATATTACTTTATTAAGACTATTATTTAAAAAAATAGTTTTAGAATTAACTGAAGCTTTACTAAATACTAAATAATATTAGTATACTATTAGACTATTTAGATTTTTTTTAAGCTACTTTATAGTAGTAATATTTTTTATAAGCTTATAGAAAGATAATACCTATATATAATCTAAAGAATAGCTACTTAAGGATCAGATCTAGACGATATTAATCTATAAAGATTTTTAAATATTAGATATAGATCTAGTATATTAGATATAAAAATCTATAGCTACTAACTCTTTTAAAAGTTTTAAATAAATTTTAAACTATATTAATACATTTATTTTATTAAATTTTAAAATAATAAATCTAAAAATAGCTATATAATAGACTACTAATGTTTTAAAAATTTTAAAAAATATTAATTTATATTTAAATAGTTCTAGATTTAATAATAAACGAATTAATATTATTATAATTTATAAATTATTAATTAAATTTTAAAAATTACGTCTAGCACTGCTAAATATTAATTTTAAAATATTTAATATTAAATTAGTAGATATTATTAAAGCTTTAGAATAAATATTAATAAATAACTTTTTAAAATTTATTAGAATATTTTTAGATATTTAGATTATTATAAGCTATTTATAATATATTAAACTAGATTTAGAGTAAGCTTTAGCACTTAAAGTATATTTCTTAATTAAGTAGCTATAGGCTATTAGCTATAGAATCTTTATATATTAAGTTTTAGACTATAAAAATATTTTTAATAATAAAAAAGTTAATAAAGCTGCTAAAAAAATTATAAAAAAATTATTAATTAATAAGTATTTAGATATTTTATTTATATATATCTAATATACTTATATTAAAGTTTTTAAAATCTCTAAAGTTAATTAGTTTATTAAATAGTTTATAAAGTATATTTAGAGGTTAGATTATTAAATCTATATATTCTTTAAAAATTAAAAACTTAATTTAATAGCTATAAATACTTATAAATATTTAGTATAATGATACTATTAGTTTAAAATTAATTATATTCTAATTAGTACTTTTTTATATTAAATTAAGACTTAAGACTTTTTAATATATTTAAAGTATTTTAAAAATAATAAAATAGTAAAATATCTTTTTATTAACTATTAAAAATAATATTATTAATAAAAAAAGCTATTAGAAATTTTTTTTAAAATAAAAATTAAAAAACTATAAATTAATAAAATATATTTTAAGATATATTTATTAGTAGACTTTAAAGTTACTAAAGCGTTATTAGTATTTATAATAGTAATTAAAGAATATAAAAATACTAAATAAACTAAGAAATAAACTTATAAAGCTGATAACTAAAAGATTAAGAATTTAGATAAGAAAAAAATAGGTAAAGAAGCCTAATAAAGAGAAAAATAATAAAATTAAATTATCTATTATTAATAGCGAAGCCTTATTATTATTAGCTATAAAGAGAAAATAATAGGTGTATTATCTACTATAAGTTTCTAAATCGCTCTACGTATATAAGCGGATTAAGGCGAGGAAGATATTAGAAATTTGTTATGTTTTAAGATATATTTATAAGCTTATAGGGACCTTTATAAGGCTTTGTCCCTATAAGCTTTTATAAGCTTAGTTTGATAGTCTATCTGTTATAGTCTATAAGGCTGGGTATGGACGTAAAATTTGATTAAATAATAATAATAATAATATAATTATTTATTTTTTTATAAATTTAGATATAATGAAAAATTAATAATTATTTTAAATTTATCTATTATATTTATATAAAATAGTATTATAGTATTATTTAGTTATTTATAAAATTATAATTAAATTTATATTTTATTTTATAATAAACTAGTATAGAGATATTTTAGTTTAAACTAAATTAATAAACTAAACTAAAATAAAATAATTAGTTATTAAAAAATTATTTAGTTTAGTAGTCCTATAATCTAAACCGTAGCGGTTTAGCTTGCCTAGTGTTAAAATCGAATTAGAGCGGTTCGGTTTGGCACTAACCGAACCTAAATTGAACCAAAGTGATACTCTAGATACTGCTAGCTATAATCTTTTAAATTATATTATCGATTTCCCTTCTAAAATTAAATTATATAAGAAAATATAATATATTATAATTATAATAAATATAGTTAGTATATATTTAAATATACTAAAAAGAGAAAGTATTATATTAATATTAAGATTTTCTAGTTTATAATAGCTAATTTGTAATAATAAATATCTTTATTATTATTAATATTTAGAAGATAAAAGTAATTCTAATTAAATTATAAAGAAAGAATTCTTTTAATAATATATATTTTATAAGAAAATTATAGTGCTAGTGGGTGCTGTATGTCTTGTAAGTGTCTGGTTAGAGATAATATAGAACAGAGACCTGATTCGGGATAGAAATTATCTGAAGTTTTGTGTGGCAGTGAGCTCTTATTTAAAGTTTCTGTCTACAATTGACGATCTTGTGCTTATTGTGAAGGGTAGATTGGGAGAGTGCCATTATGTAAGCAAAAAGTTACCATAGCGTTTTTATCAAATTCAGGGGAGGTGTTAGAATAGGGGAAAACTGTGTCTGAGTTCTGCGGTTCAAGATGACATTCAACCCACCTTTTAGCTGCTCTCATAAAGCTTTTAGACTCTGAGAATTAAATGAATTCCTGGCATCTGAGCAAGCTCTATTTCAATCGTGTAGTACTAGTGACGTGGTTGTTTCCTCCTCTCTAACGGTGTAGTGGTGACGTCAGTGTCACGCTACAGGAGTCATCGATGAAAGACCTAGTTACAACTCGACCCAATGGTTAGAAACCTTTGCCCCGAACACCGCTATTAGTTGTCGCACCATATAACCCCGGCCCGTTAAAGTTGACTATCGCATCGCTGATCGTTCTCTATGTATGCGATCTCCTATAGGGATGGGAAATAGTCGAAAGATACGATGCCAGGATCATCAGATCGTCTTGGTGATGGCCCGATGTCGACGACCAGATATTGGACGAGAATAAGGCAAGTCCTCACTCTCAGTCTCTAGTTTGGTCTCTCTCTAATGGTTAGCAATCACTGGTGGGATGTCTCGACGGGGTTTCCTGTTCTTGCGGTATGACAGATATGCCCTGTCGATCTAATTGACACGTCGCTGATGAATAGGGAGAGTGCTTTCTGTTCTATGGCTGTTATGTTTAACATCTGCGCGCTAGTAGATGGATGGCAGCAGAGTGTTTTAGCGGACAGGTCAATATTGGAGCTACGCTCACCAACTTGGTGATGGCACCTCACCCCCTCTAGACCTATTTTGATATTAACGAATTTTCAGGGCCACTGGGCTCAAAGCAACTTCATTGGCGTTATCTACAGCGGCTTATATAATATATCTTCTCACGATAATTCTCCACATGAGCTCAATGATTGGATTCGTGTTGACGGTAATCGGTTGGCTCGCTTCGGCCATTATCCTGTTCAGTCTTATCGGCGTTGAGGTCCGACGACATCGGCAAGCCCAAGAACACCAAGCTTTCGTATATACCCAAAACTTTTTTGCCGGGATTATATCCGCCAGTCTTTATGTTCTGATAGCAGGCCTACTCTCAATCTACATGGTCAGCGTGAGAGTGTCCCCATTCGCACCAGCAGATAGGCGAAAGATCGAATGTACAAGCATCATGTTCCGGGTCACCACTTTCACCATTCTGCTTCTCGGCGGAGCCGCCATATACAGCACCATTGAAGGCTGGTCGTTGATGGATGCTCTCTATTTTACCGACTACACCCTCCTGACTATCGGCCTTGGGAATATAGCCCCTCAGACTCATCTAGGGCGCAGTCTGCTTTTTCCCTACGCCACTTTAGGGATCACCAGCTTAGGTTTTCTCGTAACTGCTGTGGCATCTTTCACGGATCAGATGAGGGAGTTGAAGCTCAAGTGCAAGATCGAGGAAACTCGAAGGCAGATTGAACATGTGGATTCCTCCAAGAATACGGTCGATGGCATTCCAACAGGTGAAGGAGTCCAACCACAAATCGTGTCAGTCAGAAATTGTATCCTCAAGGGTGAAGAAATCCTCAAAGTACGCAACGTCAAATCTGCATTCTATAGAAGAAGGGGATGGCTCGAGCTAGGGTTATTTTTAGCTGCATGGTTCATCCTCTGGCTAGTCAGTGCGGGTGTTTTTTGCCACTCCGAGGAGAAAGATAATTGGACCTATTTCATAGCACTGTATTTCACCTATACATCCCTCACGACGATTGGGTATGGGGATTATTTTCCCACGAGCAACTTTGGCAAGGTCTTCTTCATTTTCTGGTCATTACTGGCTATTCCGATTCTGGCAAATCTGATCAAGGCCATAGGAAATTTGTTTCATATTTGGCTGGTATTCTGTTCTGGTTGGATATGGCGACATGTACTTCGTAGAGGGCGCCAGGGGAAGCATCATGATCACGAGTATATCTGTCGTTCTTTGGATACGTCGGACTTGATTGCGAAAAACAAGTCCCCAAAACCGGGGTCACGAGATTCTGGTCTCAATATTGAGAGCCAGGCCCAGGGTCATTCAGAGACCAGGCAAGACTCACCGTCCGTGCAGTATTATTATCAACGAAGATCTTTGGGTGGGGACAAGGAACGCCGAACTACATCCCGGAGGTCTTCGACCCACTATCGGCTGCTGCTCTCCGAGGAAATCGGAAACCTCATTTTCATGATGATGGATCAATCTCTTGAACATCAGGAAGAGCTCTGTTGCACCTGGTCGAGGATCATCCATCTGCTCCAAGCCAATGGCGATGCCGATAGTCTGTCTGAGCTCATGCCGCTGTTCGCATCTACGAAGTCTGAACATATGACGATGGGGATGTTAAAGGATTCCAAGGATGAATTATTAGAGAGGAATGCTGAGATCTCATGGATGCTAAAACTGTTAGTGGAGGAGCTTTCTTCAGACTTGCGGAAGGAGCTTTCTGAGATAACTAGTTAAGCATTCATTCTATAAGAGAAATTCATAGTTATAGTTAGACCTTAAAATACTTATAATAAATTTATTATTAATATGTATAAATAATACTATTTTTTTTAAATATAGAAATATATTTTTTATTTATATATTATAAATACTGATAGAGTTATAGAAGATAAAAGAATTAAGTGTTTAATATATATTAATCTATTTTAGATAAAAACTGATATATGTACTAGTTTATTTTAGAATATTTTTATTATATTATAATATTATATACGATTTTAGTTATGATACTTTTGTTTTTTTTTTATAGTAATATTTATATTTTATTGCACGATATTATATTGTAAGAACCGATGCACCTATCTGTCACCAGCAAGCAACGGTACACCAGTCCACACATAACATACTCATAACAAGTACCTAAACCCTATATAGAATTCTAGAATAAGGTTCTATAAAGTCTATATAAATAAATAAAAAAGTTAAAACTAATAAAAAATTAATAATTAATTTAATTTTATAGCTATCTATAGTTTATATCTAAATTTATTTATTTATTTATTAAAATAAATCTTTATATTCTAATTATTTTTATATTCTTTTTTAGAAAAAAAAATTTATAAGTAAAAATAATAATTACTATTAAAAATATTATAGTTTTAATTAAATTTTTCAATAAAGAAAAAAAAATTATATAAAAAAAATTATATAGAAATATCTATTAATAAAATATAATTTTAAATAGAATATATCTTTATTAAAT
>JAMAGK010000082.1:0-21698 GCA_023626135.1 Talaromyces sp. R2412 | reverse complement strand
TATTATAATAATAAATTATAAAATATATTAAAAAGCAATAATAATATACTATTATAATATAAAAATAAGATATAATAAACTAGATATATAATAATAAATAAATATCTTTATATAGTTTTTTTATATTAAAATATTATTTTAATATTTAATAGTATTAATTTAATATATTAAAATGTTATTTTAATATATAATAATAATTTTTTTTTTTTTAATATTATTATAAGTTTATTTTAGTTTATTAAATACTTTACTTTATTAAATCTAAATAGATTAGTCTCTATATATATCTTTTCTATATTAATAGTATATGTAGTATAGTCTCAGCAGTTGCTGACATAAGGGGTATAATTGGCTGTGAGTTATCCATTCTTCTGACAATGATATTATTTATTTTTATTGATTAATTATTAAGATAACTTTATAATAGTAATTAAAATTATTTTTACCTTTAGATTTTAACAGTTTTAAAGATAAAATCTTTTAAAAAAAATAGTTTTATAAAATCTAATCTACTAGATTTTTAATAATTAGTTTAAAACTATATAGGCTATCCTATCATATAAAAATAATCTTAATATAATATATTATAAATAAGAGTATTACTTTTTATTATCGCTTTATAAAATCTAATTAGAAAATGAAATGTTTTTTAAATTATATTTATAAACTTAAAGTTTAAAAAATTAAAAATTTTAAAATAAATTATTTTTAAAAATATATAAGTTTATTTTTTTTTATAAAGATCTTTATATTGCTTCGGCACCTAGTAGTCTCTGAGTCGGTTCTAAGTAGGAGCCTATAACCACTATATAGTCTTGCAGACAAACCCTACCTTACACGTATACCCAAACATGACAAAAAAGGAAATCGACAGAGGAAAGAAAACGCCAAGTCAATGATACTTATAACATCTTATAATTTTTGTAATATCTATTTTAAATTAGATGTTATTCCTCTAAGCAATATTAAATAAAAATTATTTACAATATATATAATCTTTATTAAATAAATATATTAGTTATAATTATCTATACACTTAAAAATTTTAATACTAAATATAGATAATAATTTAAAATAATAATAATAAAAAATTTAGTTGTATATACTAATTCCTACTTTAGAGTTATTTTATTACAGATGTTTTAGATTCTTCTAAATAGTATTTTTATTATATTCTATAGATGTTTTAGCTCTAGTAATTAGATCTAATATATTGCTTAGTATCGAATTTATATCTATCTTAGTATATTTAATTTCTTGGCTAAAAGTATATTTAGTTAAAAAGTCAATAATTAAAAATAAAATGATAATATTTACACTAATAATTTATATTATAAATGTTAGATTAATTATAATAAGTAAATTAGTTATATTTATACAATATTTTTTTTTAATAATATTATATAAGTTAATTTTTGATTTTTTAATAATTTTTATTTAGTTTTAGATAATATTAATAAGCTATTAAATTACACTAACTTAAGCTATATTATATAGTATTGATTAGAAGATATAGTAATTAAGTTATTTTGTATATATAAGTTTATTTTATTTATTTCTTTGCTTATAACAGTAGATTTCAAAATAAATTAAAAAAAAGATGTTGGTATAATTAAAAATCTAATTTGAATTTAAAGGTTGTTATTTTTTAGTACTGTGTAAATTACTATTTTTAAAGATAATAAAATTAATAGATTTATTTAAAATATAGTATTATAGTCCGCTTAGCAGTTTAAAAAAATTATATTGTATAAAATATATTAAGTGTAATTGTTTTTTTAAGTAATTTAAATAGTAAAATTTAAATTATAATAAATAATAATTACCTAATTACTATTTGAAATAAAACTAGGATTAGATTTTATTATTTTAATCTATTATAAGATTTTGATTTTGAGTATTATAGTATATAAGAAAATATATTTAACTAAGATATAAAGAGTGTAGAGGTAAACTATAGATCTAACCCTAACCCTAAGTTTTAATTTAGTCTTTATCTTTAAGAGAAAGAAAAAATATCATAATTAAAGATTTTATTATAGTAGTATAGAAGAGATATACTAAAATTATTAAAAAATTTTAAATTAAGTATAAATTATAATATTTATTATAAATAATTAAAAGAATATAAAGATATTGTGGTGGAAAAGATGAACCCCGTCGTAGTGGGCGAGTGTGAGTTGCAAGACAGTGCATGTAGAAGTTGCCATCCCATCTGGTGCAGAGTCGAGCTTAATCCTCATATATAACCTTAGTAAAGAAGCTCTCAAAAAGATTATAAGACATATCAATCTTTTATTTCAAAAAACTACCCAAATTCCTTATTGTCTAAAACTATAAAGCAGCTATAGCTCCAGTAAACACATAGCTCCAGTAAACTGAATAAACTAGTTCACTAGTTAATATAGTAGCTTCTACCACCACATTTATTACCCATCCTATAAGCGACATCCCGGCGCTATCAAATACTGTAATAAAACGCTACTAAACTATATAGGAAAAATGCTCTTAGCTATACATAAAGTAACCAATAGATTAGTAATAATAAGTAGGTCTATAAATATTTTTCTTTTATTACTATAATACTATTACGTAGAGAAATATATAAAAATAAAAAAATAACTTAGCTTAGTAAATAATAAAAGAAATAAATAATTAATATAATAAATAATAACCATATAAACATACTAAATAAATCCTAATCAAGACACCCTTTCCCATCCTAGTAATAATTATGTAGTTCAGTTTCTTCCAAACCTATTACTTCTAGTAACTTTTCTTTCTAGTCCTTATTTAGATCATCGAATTCAAGGTCAGAATTATTATTATCACGAGCCCAAAAGTAAGAAGCCTTATTATAAACAGCATATTCTACAGTCTCTACCACCTTCCAACATTTTTTTACTACCATTGCTATCTTCTTTTTCTATATATTATAATATAACTTAGCAACTTTAGCGTCCTTATCTTAATAGATTTTAATTTCTAAAAGAACAGTAGGATTACTCTATTTTTTTTTTCTAATAAAAGTATCACTAATTAGACCAAGGTCTATCAATAGCACTACTATTAAAAAACTATATAGAATAGTTCTATAACAATTAATAAGCCTAGACAGAGAATTCAAACTAAACATAAAATTGTAGTAAGCTACAGCTAAATCTTTCTAAGTACCTAACTTAGACATATTTAATATAAAGTGATCTTCCTTAATTCCTATATATCAAAAGAGTATAATCTATCTAATCTTAGTAGTAAAGCCAGTAAAGCTATATAATAAACAAGAATCAATTACTCAAATAAAGAGACTCCTAAACAGAATCTTATATTAATCAGTAAAAAAATCAGCTACATCTTACTTTATCTATATTTTATTATCTATTTATATTATTAGATTATCTTTAGCCTTTCTATAAGTAACCACTTTAGGCCATTATTTAGATAGTTTATAGTATAAGCTAGAAATAACCTTAATATAATTATTAGCATCTTTATTATTGAGAGAAAATAAACCCTAGATGATATTAGTATCTTAATTATCCTAGATATAGGAAAAAATATTTAAGTTAATATAATAAAAAAATATCTTATCTTCTAGCTTAATATATTTAGTATAATAGAAGTATAAAATAAGCTTCTATTCTTTATTAAATTATAAAATAGTGTAAATTAACTAATAGAAAGGATTTTAACATATTAATTACTAGTATAATACATAATATATAAATCATAGCTAATCATAGTTATTCTTTCCACTAATATACTAAAGATATTAGTTGTATAGCTTAAACTTTTAATTAAAAATCTCTATTAATTTTATCTCCTTCTACTAAAACATAACTTTATTAAAATAAGTAGTATTGTTACTTTTTTAAGTATTTTATCTATTCTTAGCCTGTTTCTTTGTCAAAGTAATCTTAATTAATATAGCTAGTTATTATATCTTTTTTATACTATTATAATAAGAAGATAAAGTAACCTTAATACTTCTAATAGAGTTAAATTTATAAATATTACAAGCATCTTTAAAATAGATAGATTAGTTATTATATCTAAACTATTTATATTTCTTAAAATAGATTATTAGTCTACTCAAATTATATCTATTTTATAATATTTTATTAAATTATTTATAGAGTGTTTAAAAATTTCTCTAATTCTATAATTCTACATAGCTATAGATAATCTTTATATAATAATAGCAAAATCCAAATAAGATCTTTATATAAGGCTATTTAGTAAAAAAGATAATCTTTTTAATATAAATATACAAAGCCTCTAAAAACATTATAATTTTATTTTTTAGTATATAATAACTTGACTGTAATTTCTTTAAAATTATTTTAGATATGTCTCAACAACTATAAATTATAATAATAAAGCCCATATTACTAGTTAAATAGCTAGATTATAGTAATTGCGTTCTCTCTTTTTTATACTATTTATTGTTATATTCTTATTCCTTATCTTTATTATCTATAAGCGCTTTTATCATCTCAATCGCTTCCTTAATAGCAATTATTGTAATTCTTCGACTATATATTATAGAGAATGCTACGAGCGTTTTAGAAATAAAGTAACTATATAGAACCTTAATCAGACAGTATTCTAATTAATTAATTTCTTTAACCTCATATACAAAATGAAAACTCAGCTAATTAGAGACTGAAGTTTTAAGATATTCATAAAAGTCTTACTAAAAACTTTATATGCTAATAAATCTAGTTATATTGCCAGGAGAAAATACTATATCTATTAATATAAACTATATCCCTAATATCATTAAGACAAACTATAAGTATACTAATAAGCCCACTTTACTACCTTTTAAAGAGATATATTAAATAGCAACATCCTATTATATACTAAAAAAGATTCCAAGTAAATTAGTAAGCTGCAATCTAAAAAGAGAATATCTTTATAACAGTAATACTACTAGCTAAGATCTCTATTTAGAAAAAATAAAAGGTAGTTTAAATGTAGATTTTTTTTATTTAATTATTTATAGCTCTTCTTCAGTCAGTCTCTTAATAAAACTATTATCTCTAACTATAAGTTTAGCTTTTTTTAATAGAACAGAACTAACAGGACTATTATTAGTGTCTACTAATATCTTATCCATATCTATAGGTTGAAAGCAGTTGACATTCTATATTCTCTACTTCAAATTTATAAGCCTCTTTATAATAGCTCTATTAACTTAATTTTATAGAATATTATATAAATCTACTCTATTTAAAATCTATTTGAACTCTTATATAGACTAATTCAATATAATAAATTGATTAATACTTGACGCCACCTCTTTACTAAAGAGATTTTATATTTATTAAATAAAACTCTTTAAAAATATACACCGCTTCACTATTATTTTAAATATTTTTTATAGCTTCTTTTATATTTATTTAAATATTTATTTCTGTATATTAGCTATCTACTAAACTACTATATACTTTATAAAAAGCTATTATTTATATATAAAATTATATATATAATCCATACTATATATAATCTAATTATTAATCTATACTTAAGTGGTATACTGTTCTTCCTTAAGTAACACTTCTATATAATGCTTAACTTAATCTAGGCTTCTTAAATTATAGAATATTTTTAGACTAATCATAATTTATAAAATTCCTTTTTTATTCTACTGTTAAGGCGCTGGCCCCTTTAGAAATATTAAGTGAATATTTTTATATTTCTAAGATATCTTTAGTAAATAAAAAGAGCATTCTTTTAAATAATAGGATAGGATATTAAAAGAAAATATATTAAAAGTCTTTAGAATATATAAGAAAATAAGAAAAGTTCTTAAAAAATATTAAAATTTTTAAAAAAATTAAAAAAAAATAAAGAGAGATTTTTTATTATTAAGAAAATAGGTCTTTTTAATATTACTAATATATTTATAATATATTACTACTTCAATAATTTCTTAATTTAAATTCTATGATAGTAGTACCACTACTATAAAATCCTATTTTATAAGAATACTATTATAATCCTTATTTATAATTCTTTTCTTTTCTTTATTAGGTTAAGGGTTAAAAATAGTTACGTCTTCTTTATAGATTAATATCTTACTATCTATCTATCTTAAAGCAGGTTTATTTTTAATTATTAGCTAAGTAAAGTACTTCTTTAATCTATTACTATTATATATTCTTTGAGATTTAATATTATTAAACTTTATTATATAATATAATTCTTACTTATTAATTCTTAGGATTTTATAAAAACTAAACTATTATTAAAATAACTTTACTTTTATTAATATATCTTATAACTGAGATATATTATATAAAAGTATGAGATTATTAATTTTAAAGCATTTATATTGTACTTTATAACTATTTTTAAACTATTTATAGTTATATTTATATTAACGTTTAATACTAGCTATAACTTTATTAAAATCTAAATCTTATCTATTAAATTGCTATATTTATAAGATTATAAAATTTTTAATTATATATATATTTTTCTAAAAAAGCATTCTCTAAATAGGAATATCAGTTTTAATAGAAAAAATTATATAATATTTTATATTTATATAAAATAGTATTAATCTAATAAAATAATATATAGTAACTTAATCTATAAAAAGCACTGCTAATAAGCGCTCTACCTATTTTATTCTTATTATACTATTACTAAGCTTAAAAAAAATATCTTTAATTACTTTATAGCCATTCTCAATAAAGCTATTTACTTATAAATGATAAGATATAATAATATACGCTTATATATTATATTTTTTAAAAAAATAATCTTATAGACTATAATTCTCAAAGCCCCAGTTAATAATAATAATAATAGGAATTCTCTATCTACTGTAAATATCTTCAAACAGAAAATCTCTTATCTATTTTATCATTGCTTTTGAAAGCGTCCTTACTTCTAACCACTTAGATAGATCTTCTCATATAACCATTATATATTTCTTACCTTAGTTAGTAGACATATATATAATATCAACTACTACTTAATATTATAATATAAATATTTAGTTAGAGTAGAGTTTTTTTTCTTATTAATAGTTTGCTCTTATTTAACACTTATAATAAAACTTTATCTATTTAATAATGTCCTTCTATATATCTTTCTATTAATAAATAGATTATATTTATTAATAAATTCCTTCTCTATCTTAGTACCCTATATTATTATAAAATACAAGAACTACTATTTTTTTCTTTTCTAATATACTAAGTATTTTCTTTAATACAATATTAATTTTTTTATTATATTAAAACAGATATTAATCTTATATTAAAAATTATAACATCTTTTTTTTAAATATATAATATTTAGACCTATCTATCTTCTTAAATTATTTAAGAGTGGTTAAATATCTAGTTATTTCTTTATAGTAGTCTAAGTAAAAGTCTAGTAAGACTTAATTTACTAATTAATCTAATATCAAGAACAGAACTCTGGTAATAATAACTAACAGCTATGCCTATACATATTCATCAATATCAATTTCCCTTTCTTATTCTTGCTATTCTATATCAGTAGCTAGTCTTTTAAAGAGCCCATCTACTATTATATATTTCTTTCTAGAAATATGTTTCACAGTAAAATTAAACAGTTAAATCTAAGTAATCTAACTTGTAACAAGGGCCTCTAATAAATTAGTAGCTAACCTATTTAATTATATCACTAATATATCAGTATTAATTTCTAGAGTAAAATACACACTATATAGCTAATAATAAAACTTCTTTAATATTTTAAAAACAGCCCTATACTTTTACTTACCTATATCATACTTACATTCAGCATCGTTTCAAATCTTTAACTTGTAGCAGGCAGGGTACCTTTTCTTATTATAAACTTACATAATAACACCTCCAAACCCTTCTAAACTTATATCCACTACTATAATAAGTATAAACAATTTATATTTATAATTAATAGATCATATATATAGAAATTCAGAAAGCCTTACCTTTAAAACTACAAAAACGCCTTTTTACTTAAATCTCTAATAAAATATAATTCCTTTCTTTATTAAAATATATAGCAGCACAGCTATAATAATAAACATCTTAATAACAATATAGAAGAAAACTACAGTTCCTAAAAAGCTTTATACTTCTTTCACATATATAAAAGTTAGCCAGTTCATAATCTTTTTAACCTTCAAAGCTTCAGGGTGTCTACCATTAAAATTATATATCTATTCTATAATTTTCAATCCTAATACCACAAATTAAAACTTCTCTCTAAACAAGATTATTTCTATTAGCTCTATAAGATAGCAGATATAGTCTAAGTTCTAAATATATTCATATATATAAAGTTATATACTAGGACGCTATTTCTTATTATTATACTTTATCTAAGAGTCTTTAATTCTAAAGTCATCTAGAAATATTCACATCTTTATAGAAATTATCTCTTTTAACACTTTTATGGTAACTCTTTAAAACTAAAAAATAGAATTTAAGCCTTTCTATATAATAATTATATATCTTAATAGTTTAATAAATATTATTATTATAGTTAGATTTTAATCTTCTTTTATAAGCATTAATTAATTATAGTCTAAAAATAAATTTATTAATAAGACTAGAGATATTCCTATAAAATTCTTAATAAATTCATTATAGTTAGGTAGTATATTTATGTCCCTAATTGTAATCTTATTTTAAAACTAAACAGTAGATATAATTCTATACTAGCCATTTTTCTTCTTTATTACTAAGAATTATAAATTTCTATACAGCCTATATACTCTTTCTATTATATCTATCTAAAGTCTTTTATGAAATATCTTTACTACTACTTCTTTTAATACTATTAACATTTTAAAATTTATTATTTATTATATATTATGCTTAATTATATATATATACTATAAAAGTATAATCTCTTCTCTATAATAACTAATTTCTAACTAGTCCTAAGCAAAGGTATCTTCTCTATAATATAATATTTCTTATAATATTTTAAGTTTATAAAATAAAAGGCCTTCTTCTATTTATATCTTTAATAGGTATTCCTTTATAAGCCTAGTTCTTTAAGAAAAAATCACAATCTAAAGTTATAGAGCTATCCTAAACTTTATATTAAGATTAAAAACTATTTTATATATATAATAACACTCAAAACAGCGCTACTATTAATCATTATAGCTGTCTAACTTGCTACCATCTAACAGCCCGCCTAGATCTATAGAGTTAATTTTATCTACTTTTCTTTTATAAAGTATATTGATCTATGCGTGTATCTATTTTCTAAATAATTTACTATATTATTCTAAGTCTATTAAAATACTTTACTATAAAAAACATATTACAAATTTTTTAGGATTTAAAACTATACCAGACCTATACATATAAAATTAAAATAGAAGTTTTCTAACCTTTAATTAGTTAGATTCTTTAACCTTGTATAAATGATGAAAAACTGGCTAATTAAAGTGCTTTAATCATTTTTAAAGCAGAGCTTTACTTTTATTTTTTATTACCTTATCTATATCTTTAAATTTTATTAATCTTAACCTAATTTCTACTTTTTTACTTACTAAGACAGATTCACTATTAATAAACATATACTTAGCTACGTACTTACTTATTCTTTTATTAAATCTATTTCCAAATCAACCAGTTATATCTTATTAGTAGTCTGTCAATCTTCTTTAGAAATATAAACTTTAAAATTAATCTTTTAAAAGTAATCACTATTATAGGCTATTACTGTCACTATTCTATTTTAATTTATAGTTATTGCGAATATAATAGCATCTATCTATAGATATCCTAGGATAAATTAAGACTAATCACTTTTAATAATAAAAATAGAAATATATATAATAATGTCTATTTTCTAAATAGAATAATCTTTATAATATCTAATCACTTATTATAACTAACTATTCTACCTTGTAATAGCTAAATTTAGTTTTAAATATATAAAAATATTAGTAGCTTTAATTATTATAATAAATACTACATTTATCTGTATATTAGAATTAATAACTATAAAATAAGTATATCTTTTAATTAGAATATCTGCTTTAAATATATCTACAGTATATATTAGATCTGTTCCTAAAATCAGGACAGATATTGATTCTATAAAATTCACTAATACTTTAATAACTACTGTATCTTATGATAGTAAAGATTTCTTTTTTTTTTACTCTAGCGCTCTATATATATTTATTAATCTAAAAAGAAGATTACCTACTATAACCCCTTTAATAATCTATATAAGTATTTTTGCTTAGAGAGAACTATCTATATCGCTTTACTTAACAGCCTATAAAAAAAGATTTTCTACTTATTTTAATCTCTATAAAATCTAAATTTACTATGATTCTTTACTATTAATTATATTAATATCTTTATTCGAGATTCTTTTTATCTAAGTGTAAAAACCAGATTCTATATAACACTTTAGCTGTATATAAAACTCTTATTATAGTATCTTAATACTTAGATATAACTCCTTTACCTTATCTTTTTTAATAATAAATATATCTACAGTCTACTTCTAGCTTTCTACACTAAGTAATCCTAAGTCTTTTTAATTATTTACATCTATATCTAAGTATAAGTCATTTAAATAAAAACTTAATCCTAACATGACTACTTCTACTATATTAACATTTACATTAACCCCAGCTATTACAGCACTCTAACAGGTATTTAACCACATATTATATTTATACTATACCACTTCAAACTTATACTTGCTAAGTTCAAACCTCACTATTAGACTAGATTTATTTACTATTCTAATTCTTAGTTTTCTGTTTAGGTTATAATAGTAATATTCTTAATTTAAATTATTCTTAAAGATTCTATAGTTATCTTAGCAGTATCCTAACTCTCTATAATACTAGTATAAAAACTGTAAACTCCTTACTATATTAACCAACCTAAAATTCTATTATTTTATATATCCTAGTCCTATTTATCTACCTTTTATACTATTAAAACCTAGCACTTACTATAACATAGGATATTATACATGTGTATCCAACACCAGCATTAAAATCCTCAGCTAGTCTAATAGATTATTAACTTTCTTATCAGTAGCCACCTATTATTTATAAATAGTTTGGCTCGCTCTCTTTAACAGCACCTCTTCTTTAGATTTATTTTAAGGAATCAGCTTAAATATATGACAAAAAAGCTACTGTATATATTACTCTTATATTAGTTCTTTTAATTAGTAAAACCTAAATAACATTTAGCTAGCTTAAAGACTATTATAATTATCCTAACAGTTCTTTCTTTTTTTAATTTTCTAGGTAGCCTTCTATAAGGTTATAAAATAGATTCTTTAAAGGTTATTATAGTTAACATCTATCTTATCAATTACTCTTTCTTAAAGCTTAGCTAATATATCTCTTAAGAACTAGTTATAATAAGTAAACTTATTAATAAATCTTATCTCTTTAACTACCCCTAAAATTTAATTAAATTCCTAAAGATACAATACAATGTCCAAATCCCAAGCATAATATTTATTCAAATAATTGTCCAGGAAAACCTATAAATAAATTATTTACTCTATATTTTTATATATATATTCTTTTTTAAAATACTTATACACTCCTTTAAAGCTTTTTAAATAATATTTAAAAAGTATGTGGATCTATAAACTAATACTAAGGCTACAATAGTCAAGCAATATTTCCAGCATCTATATCTTATATAATAATCTATAGCTTCTATAAGTTAATACAAACTAATTTAAGAATCAAGAGATTTTCTTTCTACTAAAATAGGGTACATTGAGTGTCTACAGCACTGGCATTGGTATATACATTATGTTAACTAATATATTAACTAATATAGGAGCCGCATACCATATTAAATTATACTAATACTCTTCACTCAATAATGACAGTGTTGGCTATGTAGGTAGCTACTGACCATCTGGTAAAGCCTCTATACCTATATCTATATCCAAATCCAATATATAGACATCATGATAATGTCTGCTCTAAGAATAGCTAATAGTATAAGAACTTTCTGTATCGTCTAAGCTATACTTTCCCATCTATTTACCACCTAGAGATATCAAACAGAGATAACTTTATTATCGTATTAACAGCAAAGATAACTTCTTTAAATATCCTAGCTTAGATATATTTACTAGAAAGCACTAGACCATCTCTAGTAAACAAAATAATAATTTTTTATAAAAAAGAATATAAGGTAATATCAATTATTTATACAAGACTTTAAATACTAACATACTTTCAATATCACTATTATTCTTTTCTACACAAAAGTCTATAAATAATAATGATCCTTAATAAATATACTTACACTAACAAAGATTTCTTATTATAAATTTTAATTCTTTTAATACAATAAATAACTCTAACAAAAGTAACTATATTACAAAAAAAATAAAAGATAACAATAGCTATTAATATTTATTCTTAATCCACTTAATTAAATAAAAACACTATTTCAATTTCTATTCTCTCTTAATATCTCTTAAATTTCCTAATATTGCAGCCTTAAATAATTCACTTATAGCTTTTTAGTAGCTTTTAGACCTTAATTAAATCACTTTCTTTTCTTTTTTAAGTATAAACCACTCTACAAAGTTTTAATAGCTTCGTCTTATCTCTTTTATAAACTCAACTAGCAACCTTAGCATCTAATACTATTAAGCTTACAAACACACGCTTACTTCAGCAAACCCTTATCTCTTCTTCCTAGCAGTTAATTCCAATTCATCAAGGTCAAATCAATACCTCTACCTCTTGACCTCTAGAATAGCGCACACTTACTACTCTTAACACCCAGGTTACATACAATCCCTGTACAGACCTTTAAAAAGTGTAGTAGAAAAGATAAACCCTATTATAGTAGATAAGTATGAGTTATAAGACAGTATATATAAAAGTTGCCATCCCGTCTAGTACAGAGTTAAGCTCAATCCTTATATATAACCTTAGTAAAGAAGCTCTCAAAGAGATTACAAGGCATATCAATCTTCCATTTTAAAAAACTACCCGAATTCCTCATTGTCTAAAACTATGAAGCGGCCGTGGCTCCAGTAAACGCATGGCTCCAGCAAACCGGATAAACCGGTTCGCCGGCCAATGTGGCGGCTTCCACCACCACAATATCTAGAAATAGATATAGGCTATAGTTAAGTCTAAATACTATATTTAAATTTTAAATAATACTATTAAATTTTAAAGATGTATATAAATTTAAAGTAATATATAAATATTAAAAAAATTAATATTTAAATTAAAATCTGTTTTAAATATATAATATTTATTAGACTAGAATAGACTATCTATATAGACTTAAAAAGTTTATAAATTTTTAACTAAATTCTTAAACTATAAATCAGCTATAAAATAAATAAATCTAGATTTATAAGTAATTTACTATATAAGTAATATATATTAAAATTATAATTATAATTGTATTATTTATTCTTATTACTATATTATTTAATTAATCCTATAAAGATTTTATTATAATAATAAAATATTAAATATTATCTTTTTAGTTATTTTTATAGTAGAGCTAGTAAGCTAGATATTATATAAATGTAGATAGTATTTATAATAAGATAATTATTTTATATATTTAGCTAATAAAACTAATTATAATCAAAGTATAGAATTTTGCGTAAGTATTATTGTAAACTTTTAATAGTTAAACGTATTTTAATATCTTAAAATCTACATAGTGTTTTTTACTGGACATAGGAGTAAATTTGAATTTTCTTTAATATTATAGTACAAAATTTTGAGTTAGATATATCAGAAACTCGTTAAAGCGCTAGATGGGCGCTGAATGGCTTTATATGTGTGATCTTGAATAAACATAGAATAACATGAGAAGGTGTAAATCGTAATACAGTACCCCGCTGTCCACGTACTGATTAATAAGTATTTTCCATAGTGATACAAATAATATCAAATGTACGGTGTATCACCATAAGATACTATTCGGTGTTTCTAGATATCACCAAAGATACGCAAAAAGGCCAATTCACGGTGGAATCCAAAAAAAACCGTTGTCCCATTGCTTTGGGTTTGCATCACTTAGAGATGCATCTAAATGGGAGCTCAACTAGAACTATCACTAGATAGATAGTGCGGTACAGTTTTTAATAGCTAAATATAAAATCATTGTTTAAATTATTCTTTAATATCTTTGATAATTAATAATTAATAATCTTTTTTTCAAACGGATATATAGTTCTTTTTAATTACCAGCGCTATTTCCATTGATATACTTATTAATATCTATATCTAAAGCGAGCTATTTAAGAATAATCTTTTTATGCGATGTTGGAAGTAGAAATCCGCCCTGATGAGAAAATATTTATTTGTAGTAGAGATAACAAGCTGGCTTACTGCAGTCGATGTACTTGTCTTCTAGATTTAATATAAATACTTAAAATACTTATTTTTAGAATTTAAAAACACAATTTTATTTTATAATTATATTATTTATTTTTTTTATTATATAATATAATATTAATATATAAATCACTTAATTTAGATTATATTTTATATTATAAAAAGGAATCTTTCATTTAATAAAAAAAAGTAAAGAATTTTTGTTTAATTTACAGCAAATATTACTAATTTTTTAAAAACAATATTTATTATATAATCTTTATATATTTAATATCATCTTAAGAATGGATAATAATCTAATTTTATAGAAATAGATTTAATTATCAATTTTTTTTCATTAGAGACTATAAATTTTACAGGTACATGTGGCATACTTAGAAGATGGTTAAAAAAAAAGTCAGGAATCGTGTCGCTTCGCGTTGCGGGGAAAATTCGGATAAACTTCTGACCACCCACTGTACTAGAAACGGGGTGGGCCACAGGCCAATCACAGGTTGACTTGATTGCGCCGTAGGCAGGGTGGACGAGGTACTAAGGTACCTGTATAGGGCGTAAAAATGGGACTGAGGGCTCAGTCCTGAGTCAGGCATTGTGGGTTAGGGCGAGGCGTGGCGAGGTCTTTCTACGTCTATCAAAGCCTTCGGCTTTGGCCGGACTGGAGGATGCACAACAGCAGATCAAACGAGAGAGAGTAGAGAGGTAATAGTGTTTATTATAGGCGGTTTGGGGGAATTATCACGAAATTACACCAGGAAATCCATAATGTGGTTGAAAATCCCAAGCCATGCTGGCCACATTTCTGGTACCTACTGATATACCGAATGGGTCCTGGGGGTTGTTACCCATCTAAATCCATTACCCATCGCGGGTTGAAGAATTAGATCCTAAACTCGACCTATAATATGTGCAGGTTGGGTTGGGTGGGTTGGGTCGGGTAATAGGTCGAATAGGTCCGAGGGAATCTGCCGAAGTCCAGCATTTCCCCACAATGATGGGGTAGAAGATCTACTGTTCCTTCCCCATCTCCGCAATGCATGGCTTATTTTCCCCACAGAATCTACTTAGCTAAAGATCCCCCATGCTCCAGAAATGGCCCAAGATGGGGCAGATTAGCAGTGATTTGAATACATATATATATATATATATATATAACGACGCCCTCCTGCTTTTCAAGAGCCCAAGCTCATCCCACCCCCAGCTCTACTTCACCATAAGTAGCAGTTTCAGGTTATATCTCTCACCATGGGCATCTCGCACCTTTTTCTACTCCTCTCCTCAGCGTATCTCTCATCAGGAGCCGTCACGGTCCATCCCAGTGCCCATAGTCCAACGGGATACGAGGTGACCTTTACCTACGTCAATGAACATGCCAGCAACGTCCTGATGGGAGGAGATATCTACTCCTTTACCGACCAATGGCACACAACTCCCCAGTATAACGCCGGCTTGGACCTGCACGACTATAAACCCGGCGATTTCCTGGCTCCTGTTGACCCCAGCCCCAACTTGAGCCCCAGTAGCAAATTTCCGGGGTACCAAATGACCAAGAAAGAGCACGGCAAGTGGGCCTACACAACCTACTTCCCATCCGGCACATTCACGTACAACTTCATGCCCGACTGCGACTTTGCCCCTAACTGCAGCGCCGCCGGCCAGGTGGTTATCGATCCGGACAACCCTCCGATTCAGAACTACCCCGGGCAGCAGAACTACTCCATGTTCCAGGTGCCCTTCGATTCCCGCCGTCAGAGCTACGCAGCTTTCGATCTCGACTTCTCCTATCAGCTACCTATCACGCACAAACATCAAACTGGCACCCTTCACTTCGCCAACTACACCTCTCCGGAGTCAACCGGCCCCGTCCCCAACATCAGCGACTACGCTGTCTACCTCCCTGCAGAGTATGGCCACATCCGCGGCAAAAAATATCCCCTCTTCTATCTCTGCCACGGCGGTGGGGGGAATAGTGGCGACTGGCCGAATCGAGCTCGGGTGCAAAACATCTTTGACCGGCTCATCGCGGAGGGACATATGCCGCCCACAGTAGTGGTGATGCCTTCGTGGAATGCGTATATAGGCGTCAGCTTTGCATCTGTCAGGGAGAACTTCATGGCATATCTGTTCCCGCACATCGAGAAAACCTGGGAAGTCACTAGGGCTTCGGACGAGAGAGCCTTCGCTGGCCTATCTCTGGGCAGTGGGCTGACCTACGAGATGTACATCAATGCGACGAGCTACTTTGGCTACTTTGCGTTCATGTCAGGGGCGCTGCTGCCTGGAGCGCAACAGAGTGACTATATCAATGCGACGATGTTGAAGGCCAATTCAGCGCTGGGAGACAGGGGGCTTTACGTGGGATTTGGGTTGTTTGATATTGCGTTTCCGGACACTAGGATGTTGCAGTATGCGTTTGACGCGCTGAACATACCGTATGTCACGAGGGTAGTGCCGTGGGGTGCGCACTATTTTAACACTTGGCAGGATGCGCTGTGGAACTTTGGGAGGATTGTACTGTGGAAGAAGAGGCCGCTGACAGTCGAGGCAGGACATGGGGTGGCATAAGTCCATTGACAGCTACTATACAGATATTGTCAGACATGTAACCGGCTGTATAATTAATCTGATTACTGATCTCTCTTTAGTTCCTCTTTTCTATAAAAATATATAAGTCTTTTATCCTGTTATTCTATAGTTTAGTTTAGGGTTCCTACTCTATGCCTTACATACGTAAGTTGATATACTATATAGCTATCTAATAGCAAGGCCTATAGAGTATACTAGTGTCAAATAATAAAGAACCCTCAGCCTTTCAATAAGAAGCCGACGCTGGCTACATAAGCATGGCTTTACCCAAAGGCCCTAAATTATAGAGTAGATTTACTGATTATAAAAGCGATAATGGAAATGGCTATATAAATATACATACATATGTATGACTTAGCCTTATAAGAAGACCATCTTAGAAATTTAGAATAAAAAATCTATAAATCTAAATCTAGGATTGGTAACTTATAATTAGAGTAGACATACAGTTAACAGTCCATATCCCAGAACAACACAAAGCCTATCCAATATAAGACTATCAGTATAGAATATATGAAGCATAGTTACTGCAAATCACACCGCAGCGCCCACGCCTCTATCACTTCCTCCATCTCCCGAGTCACGCCCCATTGTATCGACAGACTACCAAGTAGACTCCTAAGCGAGCCAAGTTCAAACGCCAAGTTCCACATCTCGCAACCCCTTTCTCTCGTCATTCTCCCAAGCTTCTCTTCAAGAAAATCACTCGTCCGATTATTATCCACCTTCCCTATCTCACCGTCCAGCCCCAGCACCACATCCCAATCCACCACTCCCGGAAACCACACGTTCGATATCCCCGCCAGCGCAAACGATCCATACGTCGACGCCGCCGCAAACAACGCCCCGGGGAGGTACACATCGTGCGCCAGCCCCAGCGGTATCTGGCTTGCAACCAGCTGGATCTGCAAAGCATGCAGTAGGCCCTTTCTCCCAGCCAAGCTCTGCACCCATCGGGCGGGTTCGGCGGCAGACTCGACGCGATTCTCCCCGCCGAAGATGCCCTGCGGGATGCCCAGCTGGCTGCATATCCGGCGGGTGCCGCGCGCCGTGCTGTTCAGGTCAAGGCAGACAGCGTGCCAACGCAGGAGACTGATGGAGCGATCAGTGGGGCTGAGATGATTGCTGTAAAGGATATGGCGGCGCATTGTTCGGAGGGCGTGGTGGATTTGGGGGAGGGAAGGGATCACCACTAGAGGAGGGTCGGATCTCCTTGCTTCAGCAGCTAGGGCGTTCAAGATCTCGATAATGATTCGTATGTCGAAGAGCATGACGCTGGAAGGAAGCGATGTCGCGGCCGAGTCAAAAAGAATGTTGCATAGATCGCAGAACCTAAGGGTGCAGACTCGATGCCTGTCATTCCTAGTCATCTCTCGGATCCATTTGTCGGCGCTGTCGGCGTTGAAGGCATCCTCGTCGGCAGGCAGCGGCAACGAGTTGGTCGGCAGCCATGTGTTGACCGGGTTGCCGATGAACTGCGACACCACGCCGTCGATGACACAGAGCCCGAGCAGGATGCGCAGCTGCGCCTCTCGTGCCACCCAGACCTTCCATGCAATGGTTTTGATCTCCTCTGGTGAGTCCTCGCTTGGCACCACCGGCAAAGTTGGGATGTCGTATATGCCGCAGTACTGTGCCCAGTGCATGCTGAGTCCGTAGAAGGTCTGGCTTGTCATGCGGAGAATGCGGTTCTGCGACAGCGCGGCGTAGATCTGGCTCAGCAGCGCGGCCAAAACGAGCTGTACCCCGCTGCAGGGGTCGTGCTCTCTCTTTTGGGTGATCATGACAGGCCAGGACGTTGCGATGGCGGTGTATGCGAGTCGCCAGAGGGCCTCGCCCTGCGAAGACAGTCAACCAGCCCGTTTGCATCGAGGGGATGCCACTTCATATGTTGGGATGTGAGTGTTGGTCGCTAAGGTACCTTACTTTGACCGTGACGTGTTCGCTCCGGAGAAAGAGCCAGCCCATCGCAATGACGTTCAGCAGCAGAGGCGCCGAGCATTCCCTGAACACGAAGGTGGACCGGTGGATGACGGGGAATATGGGGATGAATTTCGTGAAGAACATGTGCAAGCTGCTGTTAAGGAATCGAGGCGTCAGTTCAGCCAGTTCAGGCGGTGCTGTGACGCTGGAGAGCTGCCATAATGTCAATAACGAAGTAATTGACGGAGAGAAATGCGATTATTATGTGCCTACTGTATTGCTGATGAGCCCATTTAACGTCTGGACCGCCCTGCGTCCGTCTTGGGCATTTTGATGCTTGTCAGATGGGGGCGCATCCTCGGAGCCCGGAGCGTTCTGAAGTCTAACATGAGCTGTTATCTCGTTGAGGATACTTGTGGAAGCTGGGGCTTCAGCAAGCGGAGCAGCAAGCTGGTCCCACGCCGTCAGTCCAGGGATTTCAGACTCTGGAAGAAACTCTGCGTGTCGGGCCAAGGCAGCGATGAGTGGTCGTCAATTGAGAGATATTGGTCATCCGACGACAATCCCTCAGCGACCATGTTGGCCGTTATTCCATCGGCACATTGTGACGGAATAAACGGCTGAACAGTGCCTGCTGACTCGGCCAGTTCCCGACTACGATGACCTTTGACATGTCTTGTGAAGTAGACATCGGAACGCGAGAAGGCGCGAAGGCATATCGAGCACTTGAGCGGCTTGGCGCCTGTGTCTTGGTGGTCTGTCAGTCCTTCGATAGGTGGATTCAGTTAGACAGGCAAGTTGTTCCACTCACGCGTTAACTCGTGTCTCTACAGTCCAGAATTAGTTGAGGACGTGGAGGATTTCAAATGTGCGGGGCCGGAACCGAGCCAGCTTACTTGGAGGTGCTCTTTCTTCCCAGAGGGCACACAGCGCATTTGAAGACACTGTCACCACGATTGGCTGAGTGCTTGCCGGCCATTAATTACCGTATTATTCCGAGCAGAGAATGATGTGTGAGAAGCGGGAAAATGAGAAACGTGCATAAACGTGCATGCAGTGCCCCGTGGGGGAGTTGGGTGGGTGAACATTTGAAATGTGAAGGCTCTCCTCTTCTGGAATTTCCCCGCAGCTTCTGTATGCATTACTGATTCCGGATTACAACTTACGACCATCACAGATGATTGGCAAATTCGACCGGCTAAATGACTCGAGGATCAGCAGTGGGAGACTGGAGTTACTGTGTTGAAATGCGGGGGTGGGGAAAGGCCAATTGAGTACGGAGTATTGGGCTTGAATATATCCCTTCGGACCCTCAAAAGTATTTATGGATTCCCACCAAGAAACCCCTAATACCAGATTTTTATTTGTTGAATGTTAGCCTTAATTTGTATTAAAATATGTATAAAAATAAATCTATATTCAGTATTTTTATAATTAAAATTATCATATAAGAATTCTGAAATGATATATAATATAATAATACAAAAATTTTATTATATATGTATATTACTGTCAATAAATTCATAAATTATAATAAATATTATTTTATATATATTTCTTATTAAAAGTAATTAAAATTTACTCCAACAGACAAGAGGTCGTGAGTTACCGGGCACTTTTAATCCTATAATCATATCCAACTTATTCATAGAATAGTCTATTCCTTAAAAAGATATTACTCGTCTCTATATATCCTAAATATAGAACATAGTGACTAAATTTATATAACTTACTATCTCTTATATAGTAGATAAAACTACTTTAACTATATTTATAAAAAAAAATTTCAAATCTTAACTATATAAACTTTGTAAAGTAGTTGACTTAAAAATTTCTCAATTATTTTTTTATTATATAAAGAGCCATTCAATAACTTATAATTATTATTTTATAAAAAATTTATAGAAAATATAATATAAGTAATATAAAAAAAAATACTACAGTTAATTTAAGAATTTTTTAATATTAGTGATATTAACTATATTAAATTATAATTTAATAGATATATAAACTAGTATAATATTTATTTATTATATAAAATTAATAAAGCTTTTAATAATATAAATTAAAACATTTTTTTTAATATTAACTATTAAAAAAGAAATAAGATAATTTTTATAATTATATTTTATAGTATTTTAATCTTTTTATTTTATATTATTAATCTATTTTTGCTTTCTATTTAGTTAAGTTTTTTTTTTTTTATATTGTGGTGGTGGAAGCCGCTATATGAGCTGGCAAACCGGATAAACTAGTTTGTCAGAGCCATGTATTTACTAGAGCCATAGCCGCTTCATAGTTTTAGACAGAGAGGAATTTAGGGAGTTTTTAAAATAGAAGAGGGATATACTTTATAATCTTTTTAAAAACTTTTTTACTAAGATTATATATAAAGATTAAGCTTAACTCTATATTAAATAAAATAGTAACTTCTATATACACTATTTTATAACTTATATTTATCTATTATAACAAAATTTATCTTTTTTATTATACTTTTTAGAGATCTATACAGAGATTATATATAATCTAGATATTAAAAATAATAAATACACACTATTCTAGAGATTAAAAGATAAAGATATTAATTTAATTCTAATAAATTAAAATTAATTATCAAAAAAAAGAAATAAAGACTTATTAAAGTAAATATATACTTATAAATTTAATAATATTAAATACTAAAATTACTAATTAAATTTATAAAAAAGATAAAATAAAACTATTAAAACTTTATAAAATAATCTATACTTAAAAAAAAAAAGAAAATAATTTAATTAAAATTTAAAAGCTACTAAAAAGCTATAAATAAATTATTTAA
>JAMAGK010000081.1:0-22104 GCA_023626135.1 Talaromyces sp. R2412 | reverse complement strand
ATATTATTAAATAATATATTTTAAATATATAATAATTTTAGTTTTTTTTAATTTTATAAAAAACTATAATTATAGAATATTAATAATAAAAAAAATTATAATTTATTTTTATATAAATATTAAAAAAATTTTCAACATTTTTAATAACTTTAAATATATTAATAATTTTATATTATATATTATTAAAAATACTATTCTTACTTAAAGCTTTATTTAATAATGTTATTTAAACTATAATTATTATTTCATAAATTTTAATTTAAAAAAAGTTAAGCTAGTTTAAATAAATAATAATTATAGAAGTCGCTATTTTAGTCAGTGTAAGAAAGAGTATAATCTTTATATAAAATCTTAGCAAAGAAGTTTTTAAAGAAATTATAAGATATATTAATATTCTATTTTAAATTATCTGAATCGTATAATTCTTTAAAACTATAGAGTGGCCGGTCTATATGAACATCTGACTCCGGCAAACTGGATAAACCGGTTTTCCGGCCAATGTGGCGGTTTCCACCACCACATTAGTTTTAGATAATTAATTTATAAACTATTAGTAATATAAAATAAAAAAAAATAAATATTAAAATTAAAACTAATATTAATTTATTAAAGTATTAAATATAAATTAAATATATAATATAAATATATAAATTTTAATACTTAAATTAATTTAAAGCTAATAAGAACTAATATATCACTTTAATTTAATCTTGAGACTCAGGTGCAAGAATCATGGATTGTCTCTCTCTAGGATGAGTGGGAGCCTGCAAACGATCCTCAGAAGGATCGTGAGTCACATGGTTAACCCCAGCTGCCTAACCAATAGACGCTAGAGGCGTTAATATACCCCCCTTAGGCAGCACTTTTAAAGCTATTTTATCTTATAAAAAAATCCTATATATATAAATCTTTAATATTTTCATTTATATTAATTTCTTTAATATCTAATTTTAATAATTCTTTGAAAATTTAAAAACTTTAAAATTCTTAGTCTTTGTAAAGCTATCTATAGAATTAACTTTTATATTAATATGATATAGATTTATTTTATTATATTTCAAAATATCTTTAACAAAGTGGAATCAGTTTTTGAGCTAATAAGTTATATATATAATCTCTTTTTTAATTACTATAGTAGTGCTATTATCTAAATTAATAAAAATTTATATTGGATTATCTTTTTTTATAAGGTTAAATCTAATAAGTAAATGCTTTATATATATTGCTTATTTAGCTATATCTTTTAGACAAATATATTTAGCTGCTATGGTAGATAGGGCAATAATAGATTACTTTATTGATTGTTATATAATTAGTGTATTAATATAAAAAATAATCTAATCTTTAATTGATTTTCTATCTAGGTAATTTGTATATGATATATCAGTATGAACTATTAAATCTTTATTTAGAGATTTGTTTAAAGTAATTACTAGATTTAAGAATGTTCTTAGATAATAAAGTACTCTTTTGGTTGCATTTAAATTATCGCTATTTAGATTGGCGAGTTTTATTTGTAAGCAGTATATTGTAAAAGTTATATCTAAGTACGTTTTATATATTACTTAATTAAGGGATCTAATAATTTCTTAAAAATCTGATAAAGTGTGTTTATTAGTAGTATTAGTAGTGTTAATTAATTTGTAACTAGTGTTAATTAGGATATTTTTATTATTATAATACTTAAGGTTATATTTATTAAGTAATTTTTATATATAAAAAGTTTAAAATAGATTTATAATTTTTGCTTTTTTATTATATTTAAGAGTATAGCTTAAAAATTTTTTTAGTTTTTTAAACTTTTTTATACTGTATACTTTATCCAGATTTTAAAGTAATTTATTGATAATTTTTTAAGATTCTACGGCTATAATAATGTTATTAATATAAAGTAGTAAATATATCTTTTTAATTAGCATTTTATAAATATAAAGATTTTTAATAATTAGCTTTATATTTAATTCTTGAAGTTTGTTATTAATCGTCAGATTTTATAGATTTATTAATTTATATAGACTGTAAAGGGCTTTCTTTAATAAATATATATAGTTATTCCTTTTATCGAATTTAATAGGTTAACTAATGTGAATCTAATATTATTTAATAATTATGTGCAAATACATTTTAATAATATTTATTTAATATAAAATAAAGTTTTTCTTAATATAATAAGTAAAGAAAATTTATACATTTATATTATTAGCTATTAATAACTAGGTCTAATCTCTTAATTTTTTTTGAAAATTGCTATAAACCACTTATCTAATATAGAATTTTTAAATAGTACTATTTAGTGTAGATTTAAAATTATATATCTATTTCTCTAGTAATATTTTTACTTTATTCTATAGTTTAAAGATAAGAGATTATATCTCATTCTCCCAGAGCTTTTTGATCTAGTTATCTATTATATTTTTCCAATGATCTTACTCTAGTATGGTCGCTGCTTCTTTATAAGTAGTAAGGATCTTTATTTCTTACTTTTTCAATTACTTTATAACAACTACAGTACCGCTGATTTTTAGAGAATTATCTTAGGATCTTATTCGTGATTGCTTTATATAACGCTATTAGCGTTTATTCTGTAATTCTTTTAACTGTTTATCAGTAAAGGTTAAATTTAATCAAAATTCTTTATTTTGACAAGATAAGCATCTTAAGGTCAATTTAAAAATCTCAGTTGATTTATAGAATTCACTTTTATTGTTATCAAGAACGGTTTTTTTAATTTTAATGGTTTGTGCTCTACTGACAGTGTAGCGATTTATTTATAAATTGTAAGTGTTGTTTACAGTTTATTAAATAATATTATTAATTATAAGGACATTGTTGGCGTTTATAATTAGCTTTATTGATTTCTTCTTAATATTAACAATTTCAAAATTAAAGATAATTCCTATTTTAATTTATAGAATCAAAGTCATGTCTTTTATGTCTTTAATTTTATTATCTAATTTATTTTCCTAAAAGGTCACATCTCTAGAGTGAATTATTTTGCTAGTTTCTAGATTTTAAATCTTGTAAATATGACTATGGTCGCTCTTATATTTAATAAGACGATTAATTTGTGCTTTAGGTTCCATTTTCTCTACTTTGATGTGGTTTTTTAATAGGATATATCAGTAAGCTTTATAACTCTAAACTTGGATATATTATAAAAAAAAGATAGAATTTAGAATTTTTAAAACTTTACACTATTTTTAAAATAATAACTTGTTATCTTTTTTATAAATTAATTTTAAAGTAATGTAAATAACAAATTTAAATATTAAGAGCTAAAGGTAAAAAAATAATCCTGCATTAATTATTATAACATAAGCTGTTTGTATAATATAGAATTATAAGCGTTTAATTACACTATTTAGTTCTAATATTTTTGATAACAAGTTTTACATAAAGATTCCTTATAATTTTGCCTATTCAATAAAGTCTATAAATTCACGTCCTATATCTTTGGTAATAATTTTTAAATAGAGACTAATAATGTTATAGAATTTTTTATAAAAGATTTTTATCTGCGTTAAAGCTTATTATTTATAGGTATAGAATTGGATATATAATATCTTAATATAATTATTAAAGAAAAAAATCACGTAATTAATACTTTTTATATTAATAGATTTGATATGCTGTACGTCAATATAAACAATTTCTGTATTATTTATAGCTTTGGAGAGAGTGTTTTACAATATAATCTTTTTTGCTTTACCAAGATAGCATATTTTATAATGGAAATTCTCTCTATTAAAGTGTTCTAAATCAGAATTATTTTTAGTTTTAACTTATCTATGAATTCTAATATATATAAATCAATGATATTTCAAAAATGCCAGTACTATGGCTAAGAATAATAATAAGAGTTTTAAATCTAGTGTTATATCTACTATATAGACTAACAATATATTTCTAATATGTTTTATAAATTCTATAATGTTATTGTCAAGTATTCTATAAATAGTATTATCTTTACTATAATACCAAATCCTATTATTATATTTTGCTTGTTCGCAAGCCTATAGATTAAAGAATAATCCTGACACATAGTAAACAGTTAGGATAATATTAATATAATTTCTATTCTATAAGTTAAGTTATATAATTATAATACCCTTTTTTTTAATAATATTTTTTGTTCTATTAGAATAAGCAAATTTATATAGACTTATATAGAATTTTTTATATTAAATAAATAAAATATTATTTCTGATTAAATTTTTACTAAAATCTAAGTCTGCAATCTAGAAATCTATAAATAATTTACGATCTACAGCGTACGTACTAAATCTATAGTTGATTAACGCTTGCAAATCCTTATCAACATCGTCAATTAGTATATTTCTAATAGAATTAAATATATAAGGCCTCTGTGCCTTAAGTATACTTTCTATATAGAAATTAAAATTGATTATTAATCCTATAATCTTAGATATAAAAAATTTATTATTTAAAGTGCAATTTAACGCTTCTAGTATAGATTTAATAATATTACTAGATTTTTTCAATTTATTGTTATTATTAATTTTTTTTTTAGCATTAATATCTTTTTTTTATTTTTTCTTTACTTAAATGTACATCCAGATCTTTCTAGATAGCTTTTAAATTGAGAGAAACGTCGCTTAGAAATAAAAGTAATCCTATATAGTGTGTTCTTCTTGCTTATATATACCACAATTCCTATTTTTATTAGGTAATTTATGAAGCTTCGTGGCATGCTCATTGATATTGGCATCCTTTGGCGGAGTGTTCTTAAGTCGTGAGGTTTTATCAGTCTTATTCGAATTCGAATTATTATTGCTTGTGGGGGGCTTCCACCTAGCAGCAGCGGCTTACAAATTCTCTGTATATTGACGTGCTTCTTAAATAGCTTTAGCATAGTATTTTTAGAATTCTACATCTGTGATTTCTGTTATTTACTTTATGCTTTAGCTTTTGACGGTTACTTGAAATATTAACTCTACGCTAAGATCTTTTATAAGTGTAATTATTACTATATTTAGATTTACTTTAAGATTTGCATTTTTGATATTTATATAAATGCTTTGTAAAGTAATAATAAATGTTTTAATTAAAAAGAACTTTAAGCATTTAATATTAGTAAATATTATTTATATATTTTATTTTAATTTATTTATACTTTTATTTTTATAATATTATTAAATTACTGTAAAGACTTTATCTATATAATAGAAATTAGAGGACGTTTAACAGATAAGTAATTTAATATTGTGATTAATTTAATTTTTTAATTAAAAATTTGTATTTGTAAAGATTTAATATTATTTTATAAATTTTAAATTCTCTTATAATAGTCTTTATTTATTAATATTAAAAAGGTCATATATATTATATTGAAATAATTTATTATTAACTGTATAGGATTAAGCTTTAAAATCTGACTCTTTGATTAATTTCTTAATAGAGTTGATT
Organism: Talaromyces sp. R2412; assembly: GCA_023626135.1. Taxonomy (NCBI): domain Eukaryota; kingdom Fungi; phylum Ascomycota; class Eurotiomycetes; order Eurotiales; family Trichocomaceae; genus Talaromyces; species Talaromyces sp. R2412. The sequence continues at coordinate 16,677 of JAMAGK010000081.1, read as the reverse complement.
TATGTTTTATTTACTATTAGATTGAGATTATTATACTGGCTTAAGGCCTTAGATAGTATAGTTATTGCTACACTAACGCTTATCTTAGATGATTTTTATCAATTTTTTGGATTAATTTTGTTTTTGATTTGTAAGTCTTATCGCCTGCAATTAAAAAATGCTAATTTAGTGAACTAAATTTAAGTAAAAATACATTAAAAAGTATTTATATAATTAGCTAATCGATTACTAATAAAAAAATCAATTAAAAAGGAATAAGTGAGGAGCTTATAACCTCTTAAAACTTAAATGCAAGAATTATAGATTGTCTCTCTTTAGGATGAGTGGGAGCCTACAAACAATCCTTAGAAGGATCGTGGGTCACGTGGTTGACCCCAGCTGCCTGACTAATGGGCGCTAGAGGCGTCAACATTTAATAATAATATAAAAAAATAAAGTCTAATAACGTAGAGAAATAAAAATTAATTTAAAGATATATTAAAGATTATATAATATGTTAAAAAAAATAAAACAAAATTAAATAATTTATAAAAATAAAAATAAAAATATAAAAAATTATAAATATATAATATAATAATAGTAATCTTAAATATAAATAATATATAATAAATAAGATAATAAAATTATAAAATAAAAAAAAAGTTATAAAAAATTAATAATATAGATTAGTTATATTATTAATTAATTTTTTTATATATTTATTTTATTTATTATATTTAATAGATTTATATTATTAGATATAATATTTATTTATTTTATTTTTGTAAGGTAAGGTTTGTCTGCAAGACTATATAGCGGTTATAGGCTCCTACTCAGAACCGACTTGGAGGCTACTAGGTGCCGAGACAATATAATTATCTTTTAGAGGAATAGACTTATATATTTTTAAGAATAATTCGCTTAAAGTCTTTTAATTCTTAAAAGCAAGTCTTAAGCTTATAAATATAATCTAGAAAGTATTTTATTTTCTAATTAAGTTTTATAGTGCGAGTATAAAAAATACAACCTTTATTTATAATATATTATATTAAGATTATTTCTATGCAGCAGTTAGTCTATATAGCTTTAGATTAACTATTAAAGGCCTGATAGGTTAAATCTTATAGATTATCTTTTTTAGAAAGTTTTATTCTTAAGATTATTAAATTTTAAGATTAGAAATAACTTTAATTATTATTATAAGATTATCTTAGTAACTAGTTAATAAAAATAAATAATATTACCTCTTTCTAATGTAGAAAATAATTAAATAATATAATAGATAGAGTAATTCTATATATATTTATCTATTATATTAATATAAATAAATCTAAAATATTTTCTTACTAGGTATAATAGTATTTTAATAAATATTTTATCTTAATTCTATATAATTTTATAGATCGTTTATTAGATATTTTAAATTATAAATTAATTAGTAGATATATAATTTATTTAAAATTTAATTTCTTATTTATTCTGTTTTATTTATTTTATTTTTAATAATTCCTTATATCTTTAAGCCTGTTAGTTAAATTATTTATTATTAAAATAATTTTAATTTTGATTTAAATATAGAAAATATTAATTTACTATAGGGCTACTAGCTTTATTTATTATAGTTATAGCTGTAACTAATATTCTAGTTTAGTAAGATTCTTTATAGATTAGGATTTTTATAATTATCTTTTAATTTTAATATGTTTTATTAGACTAGAAATTACTAATAATTTAATATAAAATAATCTTTTTAATTAAACTACTAGGGTTATTAGCTCTAATTTTAATTCTATCTTTAGATAGATTGTTAATTAAATTTTTTAAAAAATAAATAATTTTTATTAATACTAGTATTAATTTTATTTTAAAATTTAGTTAGAATCTTTTATCTCTTTTTTTTATAGATTCTAACTTAGAGCTAAGTTAAAATTAAAATATTAATTAATATATAAAAAAGAGCTGCTTTAATTTAAAATAAAGTTACTAAGCTAGGTTCTAATAAGAATAAGTTTATAGTAAAGAATATTTTTAAGATTTCTTATTATATACAGACTAATAATTTAATATTTATATTAATAGACTTAATACTAAAGCTTTTAATAGCAAGATAATTATAAATTAGTGAAAAGCTAGATTTTTTAAGATTTTATAATCTTAATACTAGGGCTTTATTATATATATTTAGCATTTATAGTTTATTATTACTAAATAGTTAAGATTTAAAGTAGCTAGTGAAAGTTCTAGAGTTAATAGTTTATTTTTTTTAAGATTATATAATAAATCTATTAGCAGTATAATATTATTAAAGCTAATTATTAAGCTTATAATGATTAGATTAAAGTAATTAAAAATAATATTTATAAAAATCTTTTTTTGTTATTCTTTTAGTTATAGATTTATATAGTAAATGTATCTATAGCTAATTAAATAGTAGTAATAAAGGTTTATTTTAACTAGATAAAAAATATTATAATATAGATTTTTTAAGTTATAAATAGTATTATAAGTAATAATTTTTTTCTATATTAATATATATACTAAGAAATTAAATAATAAATCTATTTAGATATTATTTTTATTACTATCTTAGCCTTTTAGAATATATATTCTTATAGTAGTATAGTTTAGTTTTTAGATTAATAATTTAGTAATTAGGAATAGCTAGGTAGTTTTTTATTTATTTTTTTAATAATAAATAATAAAAGTCTTATCTTTATAGGAAATATTTTTTTTATAAATTCTTGTTAAACCTTAAAACCTAGTAGGAAAAATAGAAAAAGTAATTTAACTGTCTCTTTTAAATATATAGAATAGAAGGATTTGATTTTATATAATTAAGTTGAAATTAATTTAGTTTTGAATTAGAATTAATTAGAAGCTATATTTTTATAAAAAAATTAAAAAATTTAAAATTAGAAAAATTTTTTTTTATTTTTTTATAAATAAAGATATTTTATATTCTTTTAGAAGTTTTTTTATATTTTTAAAATTTTTTTTATTAATCTATAAGTTTTTATAGAATAAATATCTAAACTATTTAATTAAAAATTATTTTTACCAATAATAAGTCTAATAATTAATAATAATTTTAATTTCTTATTTTTTTTAACTATTAATTAAAATTGCTTTATATTTCTATATAATTTTTTTATCTTTCTATTTATAATAAGGTTTTAGTAAGGATATATAGAATATAGAATAAATTTAGTATTAACTGCTTGATAATTTGAGTTGGTAGGTTTATTAGTTTATTTTATTAATAATCTTAAATCTATCTTTAAATAGAAAAATTAAATTCTTATTAAATTTAAAGATTTTAAGATTTTTTTTAAATAATATTATTGTCAAACGGTTCAACAACTCGTCACCAAGATATGAATCGCGATAGATATTCTATTAACTGAAGTCGAATAGGGAATGTAGTAAGACAATCTAAGAATAAAATAGAGTATTATCGTAATAATAAGCTGTAAAGTATATTAAAGAGTAATAATAATATACTATTATAATATAAAGATAAAATATAGTAAGTTAAATATATAATAATAAATAAGTATTCTTTATATAGTTTTTTATAATATATTATTTAATATATTATATTATAGTACCTGCTTTGTTATATTATATTATCTAATATAATATATTATAATGTCTACTATAAGCTTATAATTATATAATACTATAGTTAGTTCTTAACTGTTTTACACTTCTTATTTGTTATATTACTATATACTCATCATAATGTTACGCTGTTTATATAATGGTCCCGTGCAATGTTATCGATTGGCTGTGAGTTATCCATTCTTCTGACAGTTTAATAGTATATTTAAACATTATTAAAGTATAAATTATAGCTTAATTGACTTTTTAAGCACTTTTAAATACCTTAAACTAAGTCTTAAAGCCCCTATCTATAAAGATAAGCTATTAAAACTATTAATAACCTTAATAAATCTATAAAATAATATTTGTAGAGAACACGTATAGACTATTTACTAATCTAAATAGAGATATTAAGCTCTTAAAGTTTTATAGAATTTTAATTATAAACTTTTTATTTAAAATTATCTTCTAGTATTTTAAAATTTTTTAATAAATAAAAATAACTACTATTAATATTTATAAATAATAAATAATTACTAGAAAGTATTAGACTATCTTTAAAAAACTTTTTAAAATATAAATTATTTTAAAAAGCCTTAAACTAGTCTATAATAATAATAAAAAAAATTAAAAATTTATATTTAAATATTAAAATAAAATAATAATTTCTAAATAAATCTAGAAAGATATTATTTTATATTAAAATTATTACTTAGTATAGATAGACTTTTTTAACTTTATTAAGGTAGCTAATATTAACTATACTAAATCTAAAGCTATCTCAGTACTTATAAAGCTTAGAATTACTATAAAAGCACTACTACTAATCTATAAAAACTATCTAGTAGTTATCTATTACTAAACTAATCTTATAGTTATTTTAATAAAATTAAATCTTTAATAATATAAGCTTAAAGTATATATAGTATTAATAACCTACTATAATATTTTAAATATAAAACTTATCCTAGCTTATAAAAAAATTAAATTAGAAAATACTTATACTTTAATATAAAATTTTATATAAATTAAGCTACTAGTAACTATCTAGACTATTAACTAATAAACTTCTACTATTATTATAATAATAAAAAGTCTAAAAGATATTTAAAACTTACTATTTTAAAATATTTATTTTAAAAATAATTAATATAAAATAACTTTTTATTATAATATTAATAAAGACTTAGTTTATATCTAATATTATAATATTAGCTATTAAAGTTATAAGACCTATAATAACTATTTAAAACTTTATTTAATATATACCAATCTCTATAAAATCTAAAATTATATTTATAATATATAGAGTTATATTATTAAAATATACTATTTATATCTATATATATCTACTAAATATATTAATTATAATAAAAAATACTAAACTAATTCTTTAAACTACTTTAAGCTTAGAAAGATCTGCTAACACCTTTATAGATAGTTCTTAACTATTAAAATTATTATATTTATTTTTACCTATAAATATAAAGCTTAAAATAATATAATTAATAAAAACTTATTTTTTATAGACTTTATAAACTTAGAAACTTTCTTTAAGAATTAGAAGCTAAATATTAAGAATAAAGCTATAATAAAAGTATTAATAGTTGATTTATTATTCTTTTTAATACCCTATTTATTACTATATTTTTAATTAATATCTAGAGCAGTTCTTAATAATACTGATTATTTAGTATAATTATAGTTATAGCTACTTTATCACTATAAAGACTTTAAAAATAGAGATTAAATAGTAAATAAATATTATATATCTATAAAAGTTTATAATTAATTATAATTTTTTATATCTAGGTTATATATTTTATTAATTTAAAAAAAAAAAGAATTTAATAAATACTTATAATAATTTAAAAAAACCTTATAAGTATTATTAAAGTTAAAAATTATATTAATTTAATAAACTTTCCCTATATCTAAGCCCTGGACGTCTAGAAGTCACTTACAATTAGTAAATAGACATCCTAATATACTAAAATCGTTAACTACTATAATATATAAATTAAGAAAAGCTTTATATAACAAAATACCTTATCTAAACACTAATAAACAATTAAAAACACTAATTAGAACTGTTTTATAATAAATAGATATTTATTAATAGATAATTTTAATATCTATAGCTCGGTATAGAACGTCTTAATCTTAAAAAAAACTAACGCCGAGCTTCTAAAGCAGATTATTAACTAATACTCTCTATACATTAATAATAAGTCTAAAAAAGCTACTTATTATAAAAAATCCTTTAAAGTATTAATTATAAACTTAATATTATTTTTACTAGCTTTAAAATAGTTATAAGCCTAAAAAATTAATTATAATAAATTTATAATATTAAACTATAAACTTATTATCTTAGTTTAAAAAGTTCTAGAAACTTATTTTATAAAAAATATCTTTAAAAAAGTAATTAAATAATAAATTAACATTTTATAAACTAATAAAAAAGTCTTTAAACTAACTATTATAATTTAAATTTTAAAAGCTATTAATTATCTAATTTTTAATAATAATTATACTAAAATAAGTCTAAAAGCTGAAGCCTTATAGATATAAACTACTCTAACTAATATACTTAATAACTATATTAAAAAGATATATATATATATTTATTTTAAATATTAATAATAGCTAAGCTTACAGTATACTCAAAGCTTATAGATATTAGTCTATAAATATTAACAAGCTTAGACGTATATTAATATAATAATTAAAGCTATTAGAGCTAATTATTATTAGTAAATAAAAAATGCTAAATATATCTATTAGAAATTCTTTTTAAAAGATATCTAGGACTCCCTAAACAATCTTAATAGATATTAATAAATCCTATGGTATACTAAACTATTTAGAAACGCCACTATGCCGATCCTATAAAAAACTAAACTAGAGATAAGTCTAATTACTTTTTTTAATAAAAAGAAAACCTTAATTTAATAATTTATTTTTTTTAATACTCTTTAAAATAGCCTTTTAAAGAAACAGCTTAATAAACTTATTTATATATTTATAATACTAAAACAAATATAATAAATACTATTTAGTTAAAATACTAAAAAAGCTTTAAATATTAATAAATTTAATTTTAAAGCTTATAAGCTACTTTAAATATTAGATTTTCTCTAAATTATAGTATTAGCTAGGTAGTATTTTTATTTAAAAATCTATTTTAAGATTTAAAAGATTACTAAAAATATATTACTTAAAAAGCTTAATAAATCTAATTATATCTATGTTAAAATTTAACAAATAATAAACCTACTAAACTATCTAAATAAGATTATTAAGAAGCTTACTATAAAACTTATAGTAAACTAGTATAAGGCCTAGAAAATCTTATATATTAACTAAATAGACTTTAAATATAATTAGAACGCTATTAATATAGTAGCTTATTTAGTATAGATAATATACTAAGACTAGGCTAAAAAGTGCCTAATAGGTGCTACTTTTATTAACATTATAGAGATATTTAACTATATTAATCTTTATAAACTTACTAAAGCTATAAAAACTATAGATATTAATAATAACTTTATAAGATAGACTTTATCTTTTTTTATCAATAGATAAATAAATTTTATAATTAATAGTTAAAAAATTAATATATACTTTATTACTTTAGATTTACTATAAAACTTATTAATATCTCTAATTCTATTTCTTTTTTATATATTAAAGATATTCCAGGCTATTAAATACTAAATTCTAAATATAAAGATTATCTTATATATAAATAACTTAGAACTTATAACTTAAAAAAGCTTAATAAATAAAATATATTACTAGCTAGAAGCAATAGCTAAAACTATTATTAATTAAAAATATACTAATAATATTAAATTTAATCTTAAAAAGACTAAGACTACTTTATTTTTTAAAAAAACTAGCTAAAAATATAAAGATCTAGTTTATAAAATCTAAATATTAATAATAAATACTTTAATAGCTTTCTATCTAAAAACTATTAAATAATTAAAAATATTTCTAGACCTAAAGCTTATATTTAAAAATTATTATAAAAACTATTTATAGAAAAACTAGAATACTAAAAAATATATATAAATAATTTACTAGGCTTAAAATCTATTCTTAAACTTAATATAATAAATCTAAAAAACTACTACTTAGACAGTAGCCTTATATAAAACAAAGCTTTAATAATATAACTAAAAAAACTATTTAGAGAATATACAAACCTTAATTAATAACTAGATTTAAATAATAACTAATATATTATATATTACTCTTTTAAGACTATTACTTAGAGAGACTACTCTTAAATTAAATAAAACTTTATTAAATACTAAACAATACTAATATACTATTAAGCTACTTAGACTTCTTCTAAATTACTTTATAACAGAAATACTTCTTATAAATCTATAAGAGAGCGATACCCATATATAATCTAAAAAATAGCTACTTAAGGACCAAACCTAAACAATATTAACCTATAGAGATTTTTAAATATTAAATATAAACTTAATATATTAACTATAAAAATCTATAGCTACTAATCTATTTAGAAACTTTAAATAAATAATAGAGTATACTAAAAAGTCTATCTTATTTAATTTTAAAGTAATAAATCTAGAAACAACTATATAATAAACTATTAACTTATTAAAAATATTAAGAAATATTAATTTATATTTAAACAGTTCTAAACTTAATAATAAATAAATTAATACTATAATAATATATAAACTACTAATTAAATCCTAAAAATTATATTTAATATTACTAAATACTAACTTTAAAGTATTTAATACTAAATTAATAAATATTATTAAATTCTTAAAGTAAACACTTATAAATAACCTTTTAAAGCTAATTAGAATATTTCTAGATATTTAGACCATTATAAGCCGTCTATAATATACTTAACTAAATCTAAAATAAATCTTAATATTTAGAGTATATACCCTAGCTAAATAGCTATAGACTACTGGCTATAAAGTCTTTATAAGCTAGATTCTAAACTATAAAAATATTTTTAATAACAAAGAAATTAATAAAGTTATAAAAAAAATTACTAAAAGACTACTAATTAATAAATATATAAGCGTCTTATTTATATATATTTAATATATTTATATTAAAACTTCTAAAATCTCTAAAACTAACTAACTTATTAAATAGCTTATAAAATATATTTAATAATTAGACTATTAAACTTATAACCTCTTAAAGAGCTAGAAACTTAACTTAATAGCTATAGATATCTTTAAACATCTAATATAGCGGTATTATTAATTTAAGACTAGTTACGCCTCTATTAATATCTTTTTATACTAAATTAAGGCCTAAGACTCATTAATATAATTAAAATATTTTAAAAATAATAAAATAGTAAAGTACTTATTTATTAAATACTATTAATAATATTATTAATAGAAAAAGCTATTAGAAACCCTTACTAAAGCTAGAGTAAAGAAATTATAGATTAATAAAATATACTTTAAGGCACATTTATTAAAAGACTCTAAAACCACTAAAGCGCTTCTAATATTTATAACGGTTATTAAAAAATAAAAAAATATTAGATAAGCTAAGGAACAAACTTATAAAATAAATAATTAAAATATAAAGGCCCTAGAGAAGGATAATCATAAAAAAGATAGATAACAGGATTAAACTGCCCGCTATTAATAGCAAAGCCCTATTATTATTAGCTATAAAAAAAGGGTCATAAGCTTATCACTTACTATAAATCCCCGAATCGCCCTGCACATATAAGCGGATTAAGGCGAGGAAGATACTAAATATTTATTATGTTTTTAGATAGATTAATGAGCTTATAGAGACCTTTATAGGGGCCCCCCCTATAAGCCCTTATAAGCCCAGTTAGAACCGTTGTCAGTCATAGCCTATAGGCTGGATATGGACGTAAAATATGATTCAATCTATAATCTATAATTTTATAAACTATATAAAGTATCTATTATTAATAAAAGTAAGCTAAATATAATAGACTAGAATAAAGCTAAGTATCTAGATAAAATAATTTTCTTTAATTTAATTTAAAATCTAATTATATATATAACATTTTATAAAAATCTTAATTTAGTTAAAGCGATTCTAATAAGGCTAAGATCTATAAATATAACAATCTAAGATCTTAATAAAAATAATAATTAACATATTACTAAATAGATATATATAATATAAATATTCTAAATAAATAACGCGTTAAAATAATCTATAAATATTAATAATTAAAAATTTTTTTTTTCTATTAAGTATAAGATACATTTTTTTTTAAATTAATTTTTAATCTAACTTATAGAATTATTAAAATTTATTTTATATAAAAATAGATTTATTTTAGTCTATTCATTTTATTAATAGTTTATTATTATTTAAAATAATATTTATTATAAGTTTTTTAATTAAAATATATAATATAATAGTATTATAACTAAAACAGTTTTAATAAAACTATAGATTCTTTAAACTTAATATTAGTTTTAGCTATAATAATATTATTATAAGCCTATATATTTTAATATTTAATATTAATGCTAGCTAGAATAACTATATAAATACTTTTAGATTAAAATAATATAAAATATAAGCGAGTTTATTTAAAAACTTAATATATATTTTAATTAAAATAGTTTTATATAAATTTTAACTTAATATATACTTAATATTTATTCTAACTAAAACGATTTAATATAAAATGACTTTTTTAATTTTATATATTTAATATTTATTCTAGCTAAAATAATTTTTATATAAGTCTTAAAGCTTAATAAATTTAATATTTATCCTAATTAAAACAATTTTATATAAATCTCGAGATTTAATAAACTTAATATTCATTTTAATTAAAATAATTTTGTATAAGTCTTAACTTAATATATATTTAGTATTCGTTTTAATTAAAATAATTTAGTATAAAATAACTTTTTTAATTTTATATACTTAACGTTCGTTTTAATTAAAATAATTTTATATAAACTTTAAGGCTTAATAGGCTTAGTATTTATCCTGGTTAGGATAACGATAAGGAGAGCTCGGGGGAGAGATACCATAAGTCCAGCGACGCGAGAAGAACAGAGATAGGAAACCGGAGACCGGAGACCATAGACCACCGCACCAGACCGAGCCCCCTCCCCCTACCCCTCACCCCGACCCCCCGCGCCCCCCTGATATTATTTAAATTTATAATAGTTAGGCTCTTTAATAGTACCAATGTTATATTAATATAATACTATTGGTAGCGGCTGTATATGCTGTAAGTGCGGTATTAGACTATATTTATAATCTTAAATTATTATTAATATAGCTCTTTATTTATATATAATAAAAATAAATTTATTATTATAAAAGAGGTTAATATATCTTTCTAAGCTATTAATATAATTAATTTTAATAAAATTAATACTATTTGATAGCTAGAAGAGTTAATTATAATTAATCAAATTCTGGGCTAGATCCGGCTAGGATTGGGCGAGTAATTTCAAAAATTTAATTCGCGCAGAAAAAGATGTTTTTTTCAAAGCACTGTTCTATGCTTGAGCATTTAAACCGGCATAAGTTAAACCGTACCTGAAGCTTGGATGTCTTGGGTGTTTTCTTCAAATATACAAAATATTAACGTATGATTCCTAGTAGGCTTATTACACTAGGTTCCTTAGTGTATTGTCTACCAAAACTAACATTTAAAAGTATTTTTTAATATAAGTTTTTTAATTGTTTATAGCTCGATTTAAATAGCCTCACAATCATCAATTAATTTCAGTCATATATTTCCTCACCCTTGACCAGTACCAGCCTCTCCACAACTTTCATGCAAACCTTGAAGAATCCTCTTGATCGAATCTCGGGCATGTACATAATTTCTCTTTTTGTAATGATTGGGGTCTGTCACATCTTCAAGTTCCTTGATGGAAGTAAAGACCAAATTCTCAATTATCTTGTCTTTCCCTTTATTCTCAGGATCTTTAAGCATACGATAGGCATCGATATATGTCCATTTAGTACCACCCTTTCCTGTCTCCCTACTCAAATGAAGTTTTGGTTTCTATCATCGCATAAATTAGCAATCGTTTCAATATGAAATTATGCCTTCGAAATTTTATCAAGAGAACTACTAGAAATAATTCGATTGTAAAATCAGAAGGAAATACGTACATCTTTATCTTCCATGGTCGCCATCACCTTTTGAAAAGATCTTACCTCGAGTATGGCAGCCTTTTCCTGGAGATGGTCATGGACTAAGGCGATAACTTCCTCGGCGTATCTCGTCTCTAATCCTTTTTCCCATCCAAGGGGTGTCTCAAAATCCTTTTTTATTCTTTGAACAGATGCGATAATGCTGTCGCCGACCGCGTCGATTATTTCAGCCTTGCGCATGAAATTTCGTTTCCCCCATTCACCCGATTTCTTCATTTCTTCAACTTTTTGAGGGAGTAGAGCTTCTCCACCTATATTCATGAACCATCCTTTTCCGTTTCCAAATCGTGCTTCGGCTAGCTCCTCCGATGTTCTGATGGGATCTGGAAAGGCGTCTTGTGGGCTAGCAGTGACTGTTCCCGTCCATTTTGGCTGCTCGTCGGGGTTATTAGGATTAAACTTTGTTAAACATCTTAAGAGTTCGGTTAAAGTATTGGCGTTTCCAGCAAAGGCCGATCCTCTGCAGCCAGGAGCAATCGTCAATTTTTCCACTGGCAAAGTCAAGGCCTCTAAGTAGTAGCCGCACCAAATCATCGTAACCTAATTCTAGATGAATAAAGAATCGAATGTTGTATGATTCCTTAAGGAGATTTCTTACCATGTAGCCCTCTATCAGGTAGTCCGGCACACCCAACACGGGTGATACTGAGAGGAGGAAGCAGAAGAAGTACGGAATTAGAAGCCTCATTTTCTCAACACACCGAGATAAGTTTCAAAAAAAAAAATAAGCCAAGAGAAAACTATGAGGAAGAAAAGCAAAAAAAAAATATCAAAAAGGAAAAGAAATAAACGCCGAGGGCTTTAAATGTCGGTCTACAGTAGTTGGTAACCCCACAACAGGGTTCCACTGCTAGTCCGAACACGATGCCGAACAAAAGGTCACATGGAGCCTGCCTATCTAATATTCAATAATAATTACAAAGATTGTTGCGCGTTTTTCTCATCTGTGAAGTCAATACTACGTATTATCGCCTCGGCTAATCCTACTCACTGTTCAATGACGTAACAGTAACATACATTGGCTATGGATGTACGAATAAGTTGGTTGTAACCTATCCAAAGTAAAAGCATGTCTGAGAGACGGGTCCAAAAATGAGAGCAGTTTTATCATCATTAGAGAGAGTAATTCACGGTTAGACCTCGGAGTCCTGTCGGAAACTGAGGCTTCTTTAGGTCAAGCGTATGAGTGGAGGATTCAGAGCTAATATCGGAGTAGCCAAGTGAAAGGCGGAGAACGCGGAGAAAAATGCGGGGGGGTGAAAGGATTTCTTGTCGCGCATAATGTGGAGTCAATAGTACTTGCAATAATTTACGCTTGAAAATTCTTTTCTATCTGGGTAGCTGGGGGTACGGAGTAGGTGCTGCTTATATGGCCGAGCCTCCCAAAGAGTGTATGCTTTGGTTTGGGGGGGGGAGGGGGTTAAACCCAATATATCATGACAACAGTGGTCCAACCAATTGCACGCAGTCAGTCATGAGCTAACGCAGTTGCTCATATGCTGTCATGGCTTCGCAAAGGTCGCAATCGACGATCGTAGAATGCAAACCAGCCGCGTGTAATAACTGTTGGTGGGCTGTTTCTGGCACTACAGCGGGGATAGTGGTCTTGAAGTGATCAGTGAGAAACCTGATCATACTGGAATGTTCCAGAAAATTGTATCTTATAAGATCTACATATTAAGCAATAGGAGCTAGATATTCCAGAATACTGAAAGCTTCGTCAACCTTTTGACAGGAGTATGGTTACCAGTTAAGTATAATCACGGTCTTCTTGTAAGAAGAGAAAAAGAAATCAATATGTAAATATATAATCGCACTTCTAAAAATAAAAAATCAGGACGCGTTTTTTAGATATCATCGATACAAACTGCGCTGCATTCTTCCGGAGGTCAATGTATTTATGCACAGTGTTTTTTATGTATAACTTGATCTGTATCTGCAGTCTATTGTCTATTTCAAAGTTCTTTTTATAATTATCATTATTCCTGCTCTTAACACTTATATCTGTAAATTTCATCAACAGCCTTAGCAAGGTTCATATACTAAAGTTCTTATTTAATGAATGGTTTAGATATAGAGATATTTAAGTATTTTATGCACATATAAAATACTACCGCTGCATCTAAATATTCTTGAGCGGATTTTGTTGGTTGGATCAGATCGCGTTTCGGTTAGGGAGCTTCGCAGGATTCTTGGTTGACTCATCCTTCTCAGCGCTGCATCTAATCTTCAATCTCGCCCACGCTGGTGTGGATTACTTTCTCAAGGAAGAGAATCTAGTATATAGCCATCGGTAGGTGAGGCAGAGATTTCCAAGTAGGGAGAGTGAACAAAAAGCTTATTAATAGATGATAGGATAGTGTTATGTTCCTTATTCTGCCGGTGGTTTCCCTTTCGGGATTAGACTACCCGTCGTTTCACCGCCTCTGATCTGCGCATCATCTTTGCCGCACAGCCGGCATTAGTTTTAGTCAGGGAGCTTCACAATCCATTGACATACCATACCGCCTTAAACTGTGCCTCACAGATAGCTTCCTATCAGTAGAAAACGTCGTAGTGCGGCGCACTACGTTTTAAATTACCTAAGACTAACTAAATTAAGTTAGCTTCATGTAATACACTTTAGTTTTTTTATATAGTCTACTTCACCTCTTATTTTTTTTTAATATTTATATAATTTATTAACTATTATTTATATTTATGATATTCTTTATTATTTTTTATACATTATTATATATATATTAAAATCTATTTAATTATAAAATATAGTTTTTAGTTTAAAATTATTTTATAGTTGTTTAATTAAAAACTATTTATATATATATATAATAATTTATATATTTATATCATAATAATATAATTATAAATTATTAAATTAATAACTTTATAATTATAAATATTTATTATAATTTTTTTAAGATATAGAATTATAGTATATATTAAATACTATATATATTATATTTTAATAATAATTATTTAATATTATATTTTAATAATAATTATTTAATATCTAAATTAAAAATATTACCTTATGAAAATATAATAATAATCTCTATAAATATCTAAATTTAATAATATTATTAAAAATTATAAAGAGATTATATATTTAATTAATAACAATTTTGTCAAACGGTTCAACAACTCGTCACCAAGATGTGAATCGCAGTGGATATTCTGTTAACCGAAGTCGAATGGGGAATATTAGTAAGGCAATTTAAGGTAAAAGTAAAGTATTATTGTAATAATAGATTATAAAGTATATTAAAGAGTAAATAGTAATATATTATTTCCTTAAAAGAATAAAATATAATAAATTAGATATATAATAGTAAATAAGTATTTTTATATAATCTTTTATATTAAAATATTATTTTAATATCTAGTAGTATTAATTTAATATATTAAAATATCATTTTAATATATAGTATTATTATTACTTTTCCTTATAATATTGCTATAAATTTATTTTAGCTCACTAAGTACTCTGCTTTACTAATTTTAAATAGATTAGTTTCTATATATATCTTTTCTATATAGCTTATATATATAGTATAGTTTTAGTAATTATTAATATAAAAAATATAATTAGCTATAAGTTATCTATTCTTTTAATAATCTTTTTTTTTAAAGTTAGCATCTTAATAGTATAATAAATAGTTATATATTACCCACATTTATAGATAAGTGATTATTATTTATAATTTCCTATATTTATAGTAATAGTCTAACTATATTATCTAAGTTAAGTATTTATAAACAAAGGCATCTTAAGTATTTTAAGAAAAATAGTTTTATAATAATTTTTTTTTATATTTATTATACTTATCTCAATAAATTATATATTAAATATAATAAATTTGATTATTATAGTAAATATATTTATTTTAATATGAAATATATTAATTTAACTTTATCATTTTCTAATAAAGAATAGAAAAAGTTAGTTAATATTTAAAACAAACTTTAAAAAAAGGAAGAAATAGTAATATTAAAAATTTTTTATTTTTAAAAATAATAATATCTTTTTTAGTGTTATACTAGCGATTTTATAATAAAGAATATAAAAAAGATAGAGAAATTAAAGTAGTTAGAAAAAAAAAAAAAAAAGAAATAAAAAAAAGAAATAAAGTAGTAAAAATTAAATAAATTAATTATTATTATTATTTATAACTTTCTTAATCTTTCTAATAATAAGTTTGATTATATCTTTTTAAAGTTTTTTTTTAGTAAAACATTTAAATCTTTTTAGAATAATTTAGATACCTAACTAATTCTTATAAATTATATTTAGATCTATAATCTTTTTAATTAATTAAATAAAAAATTTTCTTATCTATTAACTTTCTTTTTAGGATTCTTTTAATTTTATATTCGTCTTTACTTACTTCATCATTGCTATTTTTAGGATTTTTAATTAGTTCTAATAATAAGATATAAAATATTAGGTATATTTTTATTTTTATAAATAATTAGAATTTATAATTATTATTAGTAAATTTCTTTTAAATTCTAAAAGATTTATATTTAATTATATTAAATTTGTTATTTAATCTTTTTATAAAAATATTAAATTTTTTCTATTTAATAGTTTATTATAGTAAATAGATTCTTTTTTTTTTTTTAAAAATTAATATGTTCTTGCACTTTTTATTATAATAGATCTTTATTTAATTTTTTGCCTACTTAATATCTTTTAAGATTATCTAATAGAGTATTTATAGCTTTTTAGCTTATATTATCATTATTTTTTAATAATCTTTTTTATAGTATTTTAGACTATATTATTCTTAGATATTATTTAAGATTTATAAAGTATAGAATTTATTTTATAATAATATTTTTAATATTATTTATTATATATTATATTATTAATAATAATTCTATTTAATT
>JAMAGK010000080.1:0-22483 GCA_023626135.1 Talaromyces sp. R2412 | reverse complement strand
TCTATATACTACTATATAATAGTATAATAATAAAATATAATATTATAATTAGTGTAAATTTACTTAATAATTAATAAAAGTATAAAAATATAACAAAAAAAATAAAAATAACTAAAATTAAGATATAAAAAGATATAAAGAATAATAATATATAATATTTTATAAATTTTAATAAGTAATAAAAAATTAAAATAATAAATAAAATAATAATATATTAATAATAAGTAGATCTATAGTAATAATAATAATTTTATATATTAGTATAAGCTGGAGCGTAAATTATAATTATTAAGAACTGCTAAGAAGTAATCTAGTCTATATATAACTAGATTTCTATAAAAAGAGGAAATAATATAAGACTAATCTATCTTTCTAATACTATACTGCGGTATTAATATAGATACACTAGCCTTACAGGATAATAATCTTATACTAAGCTACTAGTAGTGCGGTCATATCTACTCCTGCACGTTAGAAGTCTTTGAAAAGACTCAGCGATTAGTTTAATAATTAAAGGGACCATATATTTACTCCTAATTCCGCGCGTTTGCTTGCTTTCTAAGGATAATCCTCACAATAATAAGAAAAGTTAATACATTTAATATATAATTTTTTAAATTAAGTATAATAAATATAAAGAATAATTATTTTAAAATTTTCTTTAGTTAAATAATAAGCTAGTTTATTTTTATAAATTTTTAAATCTTTAATTAATATAATTAAATTATCACTATAAGCATAGAAAAGAATAAAAGATAGTTATTTATCTATAAATAAGAATAATACATAATTATTTATTATACTGTCAGAATGCCAGCTTAGAAAAAAAAAATTATTAAAAGAATAGATAATTTATAACTAACTATTAATATTTATATTAATAGCTGCTGAGTGATACTATATAGACTATTAATAGATAAAAAATATATATATAGGCTAATCTAATTAGATTTAGTAAAGTAGAGTATTTAGTAAGTTAAGATAAGCTAGAAGTAAGTACTTTTATATATTATATTAAATAATATAATATAATATAGCAAGTGCTATAATTTATTATATTAAATAATATAATATAAAAACTATATAGGAATATTTATTTATTATTATATATCTAGTTTATTATATTTTATTCTTTTAAGAAAATAGTATATTATTATTTATTTTTTAATATATTTTGCAGCTTATTATTATAATAATACTCTATTTTTATCTTAAATTGCCTTACTAATATTCTCTATTCGACTTTGGTTAACAGAATATCCACCGCGATTCACATCTTGGTGACGAGTTGTTGAACCGTTTTGACAACAAGATATTAAAAAAAGCGAACCTTAGGATAAAAAAAATTAAAAAAAGGATCAACATTATATATTAGGATATAGAAGATATATAAAGATAAGAAAAGGTAGTTTTAAATATTTATATTATTTAGGTTATATATAGAGTCTAAATAATAAAATTTAATAGATATTATGTGGGTTTACTGGTGTAATTACACGTCTGAAACAGATGATCATATAATTGCAATAGTAAAAGGTTGTGTTGTCTGAAGAGAATCGACACCGAGTCAGAATGGGGATTTGCCCCTAAGCCCTAGTTATATGCTGCTAAGCATCACGTGACAGTAGCTATTAGCTCGGTCGACTACACTGTTTATCTAACACTAGATTTTTTCTACAAATAGGTTGCAGTTAATTGGTTAAAAACATTAAAAAGAATTATAAATACATATAAATAAAATTATAATTATAAAGTTATAATTATAGGCTTTCAAACAAATTATATAATAAAATTAAATAAATAAGAATAGCTTTAAAATTGCAACTTCTGTACCGACATGCTATAGTTAATCTAAATCAAATAATCAGCGTTAAATCACTTTTATAAATATCTTTTACACATTATATAACTATCTATATATCGATTCTCACTTCTTCCACTCTATTAAAGCTTCTAATCAGTTCCTAGATGCTTCCTTACTCTTATTTTATACATTTTACAAAGCTTTTTATTTGAATCCTTATCTTATTAATATTAATAAATATTTCTAATACTTTATTAAGATTTGCTTTTATAAAGATATCTATAAAATTATTATCTCTATAGATCTAATAAATCTTATCAATCTTATATCATTTATATAATTAATAGAGCGCTATAAGATTAATTATAAAATACTTCTCTTTCATTATTCTAAACTTAACAAAGCACTCATATAATAAGTAGCTATCAGTATAGATAATAATAAAAATATTAAATAATCTAAGTTAGTTAATAATTATCTTAATCATATTTGTAATAGTAATTCTATAATTAAATCTAATTATTATACTATAGATCTTAGAAGCAAATATACTCTAAGTTATCTACTTATATTTTAAAAATTACTAGTAAATAATATTACTAATAGCTTTAAACGATTTTTTCTATATACACTCTTCATTAATAATTATAATAAGAAATCTAATTTATAATAATATATCTTTATTATTAGTAAATAAGCTATTTATAAAGATTATAATCTTAGTTTTAATAAAGTTAAATAGTATAAAAGTAAATCTTTAATCTTAATTTTCAATCTACTACTTAAGATATTAGTTCAGTACTTTATAATTAGACTCTATATAGTTCTTCTTTTATACTTAAACTATTACTATAAAGTCGTATAATACTTCTAATTAATAAATTAAAGCTAGATATACACCCTAAGTATACTATTCTATATATTTCTAGACGCGGTCTTTAGTTCTTATTAGTTTAATCTTTCTAGCTTGCTCTTTTTAGCGAAATAAAACTTTATTATTATCTAAAACTATCCTTGCACTATTAAATTTTAATAAACTATTAATTTTTAATTATATTTTTAATTTTACTTTAAAATTAGCTTTTTTTAAAATATATTATTCCTTCTTAGAAAACTTCTCTATTAATATAATAAATATATTATTAGTTTATATATCAATAAATCTAAAATTTTTAATATTTAGTATTATAACTAGTAAGTATAGGTTATATATTAATATTTCTATATCTAATTTCTTAATATAGTATTTATAATACGTACTAAACCAGTATATACCAGCTTTAGAAATTCTATATAATGCCCTTTCAATTAAGAGAAATAAATCTAATAGAAATTTATGCCGGATTTTAATAGATAATATAATAATAATAAGGTACTACAGCTTTATCTTTACTTATATATACACTTAGATAATATTATAAAGTTTACTAATTATATCTATTTTTATAAGTATTACTAGTAAACAAATAAGTAACCTTTAGCTAACATATTAGATTATAAAAGATTATATTAATATTCTACTTTTACTAATATTATTATATTTTTAGATGATAAGCTAGATCTTCTTATAGGGTTTCTCATTCTTACTTTTAATTTTATAAACGAATTAAGATCTAAAAAAACATTGTTTTTATAGATTAATATTATTTTAATACACGATTCTAAACATATTATTAGCAATAAGACCTTCTATTTTAGTAATTAATAACTATTTAAATAATTACTTTTCTATAATTATCTTTTTTTTATATTTTAATTAGACAATAAATTTCTAGTTATCTATTTCTTTTTTAAATAGATATATATCAGTGTCAGCTTTATATCTATTTTTTATATTTTATAGTTATTCTCTATAGCGAGATAGCAGTGTTAGAATGTATAGTTTAAAAATATAGATCTTCTCTTTTATATTAATAAGTAATAAATCTATTTTACATTTATTAGTCTTGGGTCTTAGTAGATTCTAAGTTAGAGTCAATTCAGAGTTATTATAGTATTATTATACTGATATAATCTAAAAGTTTATATAATCTATAAAAAAATTAATAATAATATTATAATTATTTATTAAAATAATTTTATATAATCTGGTCTATCTTTTTTTTTTTTATTAGACTTTAATGTTATTTTTAGGTATTAGAGTAAATACTTTAATAATTATTAGTTTATTCTTAATGTTAAATATGTTATTAACTTTTTACTCTACTATTATATTTTTTAAATCATTTATTATTTTTCTTATAGCTTAGATACGTCGTAATATTAGTATTAATAATAGTAATTTTACTACTATATATAGATAGACTTTAAATATCAGTATAATTAGTATAATTCTATTTAGGTTTATAATGTTATTTACTGTTTTTATAATTATTTATAGTAAGATATCTTTATTTACTATATTATTTATCTTTATTAATAGGATTGTGTATGTACACTTTAGCAATATATAATATTATTTAATTTTATTAATTTTAAAATAAATTTTAACTAATATTTAATAATAGCGAATTTTTATTATCTTTGTTTCAACTTTAAATTTTATAATAACAAAGTTTGTTTCTATATTATAGAATATGACGTTTAAAAGTTTAAGATATATATTAATTTAGTAGACATATAGCGCTTTTTAAATATTTTTTATTAATAAAGAAGTCAGAAATTATATTATTTAAAATAATATTATTTAGTTAACTAGGTATAGTATTAAAGCGCTATTTAGATATATAATATTAATAATAACTTTATAATTAAACTTTTAGTCTTTTATTAACGTGAATTTAAATTAGCATAGTGTTTAGTTGTTTATTTAATAATAGTAATATATTTTTTTAATCTTTATTAGTATCTTATATTTTATATCTTTATAGTCTATATATTTAAAAAGTTTATACAGTCTATCGACACTAAAATAGTTAAATTACTAATAAATCTACTATATTTTAGTCTTTATTAAAAATATAACGGGTATATATTTATTATTAAAAAAGAATTATAGATATTTTTATTTCTTATAAATTAAGATATAAACTTTTCTTTTTACTAATTAATTCTTAATATTATTTAGATAGACTTTTAGACGGTCTATATCTTTAATACTTAGCAAGAATAAGATTCTTATATTTATAATATAGAAATCTATTATATTAATTAATATTTTCATTATTACCGTTTCTATTAATTCGATTCTTAGGTTATCTCTGAATCTAACTGCGTACTCACCAGTCTAAAATTTATCAATCTTTATTTTAAAATATAA
This sequence comes from Talaromyces sp. R2412, assembly GCA_023626135.1. Lineage (NCBI taxonomy): Eukaryota > Fungi > Ascomycota > Eurotiomycetes > Eurotiales > Trichocomaceae > Talaromyces > Talaromyces sp. R2412. The sequence goes on along the minus strand of JAMAGK010000080.1, from coordinate 17,420 downwards.
TCGTTGTAAGACAGCGAGTTATTTTTTTCTTATAATCAAGACTCTTACAGCACTTATATTAAATAGAATTTTTTAAAAAACTTTATTTTTTTACTAATCTATAGTGTAGCTTGTATAGGTCTTAATAGTTATTTTTTTTTTTAGATATCTTATTAGACGTTATACCAGCTTTTTTTTATTTTATACTAGATACTGTGTCTAATTTTAATATTTATTTACAGTTTAAATATTTTTACTAGTATTAATTAGGGCTGGTTTAGTAGTAGGATAGATATCTAACTCTTTTATTCGTCTTAATATTATTACCTCGTCTATCAGTATCTCTTAAACTGCCCTAGCGCTAGTATAAATATTAGTTAATATTTATTTTAGTTATTTCTAATATTCTGATTATAAAGAATTAAGAGATTTTTAAGTTTTAAAGTTTTATTAAAAAGATATATATTAATATACCGCCTCTGAAAAGCTTTGAACTAGGAACTTTTATTAAAAAAATGCATATTAGTATATCACCTTAAAAAAGCTTTAAACTAAGGATTTTTGTCAAAAAAGTGTATATTAATACACTGCGTCAGAAATACTTTAAACTGAGGACTTTTATCTCTAATCTTTGCCACTTACCAGTGTCTTTCAAACTGCCCCAACAGCGGCTAATAGAGAGATGAGAGAGGAAGGAGGAGAGAAAAGAGCGGAGAGGGCCTTATATAAGCTCCCTGGATTTTCCTTTCCTAGATCTTCCTAATGGCCTCCCGAGAGTGAGAAATTTATGGCTGCTTTAGTATGGTAATAAATAAGGATCTTGTTATACTGACTACCTAAGATCTAGAAATACGCATTCTAATTAGTCAATATTTCACTATTTACACGTAGTAAAAGACTTTAGTTAATCATAAGGTCAGATTTCTATCGATATTTTTTTATAAATAGAATAATGTTGTAGTATAGTTATATAAAATATATACAATTTAATTTTAAATTAAAGTCTTATTAGTTTCTAGTAGGCTCTAAGTTAGAACTATCTTCTAATATATTATTAAAAATCTTAATTTAGTATATAAAAGCTTAGTTTTACAATATATTTACTATAAAGTATACTTTAAATTCTTTTTTATTTTTTTTTAATAGATTATTATTTTTATTTATATTCTCTGTTTTTGTTATAGACTCTGCTTTATAATCTATAAGAAAAATAAAATAAGTTTTATTTAATATATAGCCACTATTACTGTTATTATAGTTATATTTATTATATTTTTTTTATATATATTGTTAGTCTTTTTTTAAATAATTATAGGATCTATAGTTAGTATATTTATAGATCTAATATTTACTATTTTTAAAGCTATAATATTAAGGATAAGCGTTTTATCAGTTTTAACGTTTTTATAAATTTTAAAGTAATATATTACTAGATTTATATAGTAAATTATCGTTCTAGTTTATTCTTTTTTAGAATTTCCTATTTATATAGTAGACTAATAATTCTCTAAATTCATTGTTAGGATTATTAAGGAATTATCTATTTTTCTTCTATTTATCTAGCTTCTATATTTTAAATTAGAGTTTAAAAATAAATACTTAATAACCTTTTAATATATTAATAGCGTTATTAAATTTTTATATAGAATTATATATTTTAATAATAGCGTTACTTAAAATTATTTCTTTTTTATACTTTTTGTCTAAGATATATTAATATATATAAAGTTTTTTTATAAAGGATTCTACAGCTTTTATCTATAAATTAATATTTTTTTCTTAACGTACTCGGCACAGGTCTATAATTATAAAATTTTAGAAATAAAGATTATAATTTACTTTTATATTAAAATAATTCTTAATTATCTAATAAATCTAATAAAAAGAAGCTTTTGGTAACACTTCTTTATTATAATAAGATAATGTTTTATCAGTTAATATGTTAAAAAATACAGTTTATATCTGGTTTAGTTGAATATCTATATATCTATAGATTTTTAGAAAGATAATGATTTTATTATTAAAAATGTTATATTTTTTATTAATAAAGTTATTTACTTTATTCTATACTTTTATAAATTTTAAAAATAAATTAAAGTTAATTAATTAATATCTGTATTTTTTTAGTAAAAGCTTTATATATAGGTCTTTATTATTTATAATAATAATTAATATATATTTTATTAGTTTGAATACGTATTTTTATAGTTTTTTAAGACTTTTCTAGTTATTACTAGATCTACTAAGCTTTTTCTATCTAAAACAAAGTCTTTTAATATCTTTCTAGCTAACAGTGTATATTTGGTTCTAAGTTAGCTCTAAATAAGATCTTTGTAGCGCTATAAAATCAACTATATTATATAGATTTCCTATCGGTTAATTATACTTAGATATCTTTTGAAATATTATATCTAACAATAATACCTCTTTTTATTATTAAAATTCTAATATTATTTCACTACGTGAAAATACTTCTTGTTCCATTTCTCTAAGAATTAACTAATATATTTAAATTAAGTAGAAAGTACTTATGTGCCTTCTTAATATAATATAGAAGTTTTATATCTTAGTCTTTTTTTTTAGCCAGGTGGGTAATATCTTTATAATTAAGAAATAGATTAGTGATATATATACTGCTATATAGATATTATCTTATATAAACATGTTTTTATCTATTAAAAACTTTTTTATAATCTTTTATATATACTAATCTATACTCTTAAAGTTATTTTTCATCTAATTCTAGAAATTACACTAGAATTAATTAAATAGTAGATAGTTTATATATTAATCCAGTGCTAGTCTATATATAATCTACATAGTATATATATTTATAACTTTCAGATCGCATCTTTATATATTTTTCTAACCTTAGTATGTTATATCTATAGCGTTCTTAATATTATTAGCTATAAGACTGGCATCCTATATTAGTTTATTAATTAGGAATAATATTATACGTTTATTCTTATTATAGTTTAATAATAAGTTTTTTTTTAATATTATATTATTTTATAATTAATTTACAATAAGATTTTTTTTATCGTTCTTTGGGTTAGTTCTAATTTTAACTAACATCTTAAAATAGTAAATATACATCTTATATAGACGCGTTATTAATAAATAATTAATATTTTTAATATCTTTGTACACATTAAAAATGTATTATCTTTATTAATTTTTAATATTTATTAACTTTCAAATATATTAACAGTATAGTCTCACGATATAATAGCAATATAAAATATCAATAGTTTTTTACTAAGACTTTCTTAATTGTAGGCTGTGGTAGGTAATATAAAATATTAATAATTTTATACCAAAACTTTTCTAATTATAAGCTTTAAACCCTATAGTACTTACTTAATTTAATATTTTTATTAATATTAAGAAAACCTCTTTTATATAGATTTTTATAACTTTTCTAAGCTATCTAAATCCTAGTATAAGATTTTACAACTATATTAGTTTTTTAATACTACTATAATCTTAATATACTTTATTAATCTGTCTAGATTTTAACCTAGACTAATTAGTGTAGGTTTACTGGTATAATTATATATCTAAAACAGATAATTATATAATTACAATAGTAAAAGGTTGTGTTATCTAAAAAGAATTAACACCGAGTCAGAACGGGGATTTGCCCCTGAGCCCTAGTCACGTGCTGCCAAGCATCACGTGACAGCGGCTATCGGCTCGGTCGACTGCACCGTTTATCCAACATATTAGCTATTTAATTAGTTTTAATATAAATTTAGAATATAAGATTTTAATAACTTTATATAAATAATAAAAGAAGTAAGAATCTAGCTAAAGAATTTTCTTATAAAGAAAGATATCTAGATATATAATAGCCTAAGAAAAATAATATATAAAATACTCTATAAGATAATTTAAATAAAAACGATGCTAATATAGCTAGATCCTACTAAACCAACCTAGATATAATGGTTAATCTATAGAAGAGAGAGACAAGAAGCATCTTTATATAGTAGAGTAATATTTAGATTAGTATAATAAAAGGATATATTATTATTAGAAATAACGCTTTAAGATATATCTAATAATAGATATAGATTAATAACTCCATAAGGAACCGACTCAGAGCTGACTAAGAACTAAATTTCAACTGTTAGCTAGGGAGACACCAGAAGACTCTGTTTTAAATAGAAAGGGCCTAGTAGATCCAGTAATAATCAGGAAAGTCCTAGAAGACTGTAAGAATATATATTTAAACTAATAAAATATACACTAATTGTTATTATAAATAATAAAAACTTATATATAGAACTTCTACTAAGAGAATATAGACACTAACTAATTAATTTTAATTTATTTTTAAAATTTATAAAAATATAAGATAAAGCAAACAACTTTATTAGTAAAAAATATAATATCTTTAATAATAAAATTATTATCTTTCTAAGAATCTATAGACATATAGATATTCAATTAAACTAGATATAGACTATATTTTTTAATATATTAACTAATAAAGTATTGTTTTATTATAATAAAAAAATACTATTAAAAGCTTTTTTTTACTAGATCTATTAAGTAATTAAAAATTATTTTAATATAAAAATAAACTATAATTTTTATTTTTAAGATTTTATAATTATAGATCTTCGCTAAATATATTAAAAAAAAAATATTAATTTTTAGATAAAAGCTATAGAATTTTTTATAAAAAAATTTTATATATATTAATATATCTTGAATAAAAAATATAAAAAAAAAATAATTTTAAATAATATTATTATTAAAGTATATAATTTTATATAGAAATTTAATAATACTATTAATATACTAGAAAGTTATTAAATACTTATCTCTAAGCTTTAATCTAAAGTAAAGAAACTAAATAGATAAAAAAAAAGTAAAAAATTCCTTAATAACTCTAACAATAAATTTAAAAAACTATTAGCCTACTATATAGATAGAAAATTCTAAGAAAGAATAAATTAGAATAATAATTTACTATATAAATTTAGTAATATGTTACTCTAGGATTTATAAAGATATTAGAACCAATAAAATATTTATCCTCAATACTATAGCTTTAAAAATAGTAGATACTAGGTTTGCAAGTATACTAGCTATAGATTCTATAACTATTTAAAAGAGAACTAATAATGTGTATAAAAAAAGTATAATAAATATAGCTATAGTAATAGTAATAGTAGCTGTATATTAAATAAAGCTTATTTTATCTTTTTTATAAATTATAAAATAGAACCTATAATAAAAATAAAAAATATAAATAAAAATAATAGTTTATTAAAAGATAATAAAAAAGAATTTAAAATATATTTTATAGTAAATATATTATAAGACTAAGCATTTATATATTAGATTAGAATTTTTAATAATTCTTTAAAAGATAGCTTCGACTTAGAGCCTACTAGAAATTGATAGGATCTTAATCTAAGGCTAAATACTATATATATAGCAGATTTATATAGAAGACCTACTTTATTCTTAATAAAATAAAAGAAATCTCGAACTCTAATTAGCTAGATCTTTTTATCTTGTGCGAGTAATGAAATACTAACTAATTAAGATATATATTTTCTGACTTTAGATAGCTGACACAACAATATTTCTAATAGTTATAATACCAATTTAATAATAAATTTTATATTTTTAAGAGACTAATAGAATAGTTTAAGATATTTATATATAGCTGTCTCTACCTTTTTATCGTTTTTTTTTTTCTCTTATCCTCCCCTATTTGTTTATTAAAATAGTTTAAAAGACACCAGCAGCTAATATCTAAGCAAACAATAAGCAAGGCTGGGGCCCTAAAATCTAATCTCTTTGAATAGATTATCTATTACTGAGACATGATTACACTAGTACTAGGATAGTTGAAGAAATGCCAGCGACTGATATGCTAATTTATGATAAAATAAGAGCTTCTTCTTTTAGAAAAAGAAAAATTAACTTAGAGCGACTATATAAAGTCTTTTTTATCTCTTTTTTCTTTTTTTCTTCTTTCACCTTTCTATTATCTGCTGTTAGGGCAATTTAAAAGACGCTAGTAAACAAGATAATAATATTAAAATAAATAAAAAAGTCAAATATTAATCTTATTATTAAACTAGACTTAATTAATATTAAAAAAAATATCTAAACTATAGATAAATATAAGAAGCTAATATAATATCTAATAAAAAATCTAGAAAAGGATATATTAATTAAGATCTATATAAGCTATACTATAGACTAATAAAAGAATAAAATAAACCTTGTAATATTATGCTGCAATATAGAACATCTTTTTCTGCGCGAATCAAATTTTTGAAATTACTCGCCCAATCCTGGCCGGATCCGGCCCAGAATCTGATCAATTATAATTAACTCTCCTGGCTATCGAACGGCGCCAATTTCACCGAAATTGACCATGCCGGTGGCTCAGGGGGGTGAGTTGACGCCTTCAGCGACGGCAAACTCGCTTCCGTCGCGCACAAATGAAGGGCCACGTCAACGACAATTCAAGATTGCAAGCATGGAGGAACTGGGCAAAGCCGCCCAGGAGACCCTCCATTATATCGACAAAAATAAGGAGCGCCTCGGAGATGGATTCATCGTCGCATTCGTCACCCGAGTGCGTGACTTCGCCAAAAACGCCCAACCAGGCGAAGCCTCGGAGGCGCTGGCCAGCTTCAGGAAGGCCCTGGAGCAGGTCCAACAAGACACCGCGCTAATCCGCAAGGAAATCACCGCCAAGCAAGCACAACCCTCATCTTGGAACGCCTCTCAATCGGCCTCGACCTTCTGGAAGAGCTTCCGCGCGCAGGAATGGCAAGCCGGCCTGAGGCAGGCATCTGCCCCTCAGGCTGTTAGTGTCGGGACGTCCACTCCAGGGATCACAGCAGCCGAATTAGGAATTGACTGCGAGGTTGTGGTCAAGATTCGCGACACTGCAATGCGCAAGGATCTACGCCAGGCCAAGCCAGTTGACATTGTCCGACGGGCCGAGCGTGCGCGAGGCGAGGCAGCCAAGCAGATCCCCAGCCTCGCGCTCGCTGAGCACGCAGTGGTAGCCGCACGTCAACTCCCTTCTGGAGATGTCAGCCTCTAGGCTTCTAATGTTACTACAGCCGAGGTCCTGAGGAAGCATACCGCACATTAAGTGTAAGTTTTTAGCGTAGGTGCGTAGGTGTAGGTGCCTATATAGAGAGTAGTTATTAATAGAGTTAAGATATACTCTATAAATCTTGATATCTTAAAGGTAGCTATAATAAGGAGTACAGAGTTACTAGCTTAAAATTCTTATGTTTAGAGGGACGGTACGTAGATTACTTTTTTTAGCTGATTAGTTAAGCCTTATTATAAGGAGAGCTTATTAGTAATCAAATTTACTAGCTTATTGGTGGTCAATGTGGCTATTTTCTAGAATATGATCTGGCAGTTTAAGATCTATACTAACAGGCCTTATTGTTAAGAGAATAGGTATAGAATATATATAAAATGCTAGAAATATAAACATGCCTATACTTAATATCTATTTAAAAAATTTATATATAGTACCTGTATAGCTAGATATCTAATCTAGAAATGCCTATTTAAGTAGAGCTAAGAAGTCATCTTTAAGTATACTAATTATAATGAAAATTATTAGGTTATAAGTAGTCTATACAAGGTAAAATAAGAAGTAATAGTCTAAGCTAAAGTAGCTATTTAATACTGTAAAGCCTTTTACTACATATTAAAGTATTTAAAGCTAAAATTAAAACAAGTATCTACAAGTTTATTCTTAATATTAATTTCTGTTAATAATACTATATTAGTAGTGTTAAACGCGCTTATAACTTGTAAATTAGCTTTAGTAAAAATCTAACTAATTCTAATCTAATTAATAGCTCGACTATAAAAAGTAGTAGTTTGAATAGCTATTTGACTATATAGTTACCTTCTAAAATCTAAATCCTCTAGAGATTAGTAGCTCTTGCTAGATATAATAGTTTAGATTAAATCTATGCTCTTAATAAGCTAGTCTAGAAGCTAACTAACAAATAAAGTAGTAACTATTTAAGCTAGCTAAACACATTGTTTAGCCCATAGAGAGGCTACTATAGTAATAATAAGTAATCCTAAAAGAGTCTTTAGACAACTAAAACCAGCTAAACTAGCAAAGCGTGTACTTTTTATAATTAGTAAGGATTTATAATAATTAGCAGCCTTAAAGCTAAAGAATAGGATTAATTTTAAACTGGAATTATCACTGTTACCACCAATAACTATAATTATAGATAATAATAATAATCTAATATTAAATAGTAAGGCTAGTTTTAGGGAGTTTAACCTTGATAGGCTCTTTAAGAGTAACTATACTGTGCTTCTTAGTAGATTTATAAATTATAATTTCTTTTGTAATTAAATAGTCTTTATTTAAAAATCTAGTGCTCTATAAATTAGATTTAATATTAAAACTAAAGCTGAAGTTACTGTTGAAGTAGTTATTAAAGCTAAAGCTAGAGAAAATCATTTATAAATTTTAGAAGGCTTTAGCTCCGAAGTTATATCTAAATTAAAACTAGATTTAGAATTAGAATTAAAGAAGGAAGTTTATAAACTAATACTTAAGTCTAAGAAAACCTTAAAATAAATATCTAAGTTGATATCTATATTCTTTTAATAGAGAATTTCTAGATTATCCAATATAATATATATAAATCTAGAGATAGAGTCATAGCTATATTTTTAAGAGATCTCTAGGTGCTTTAGATTAACATAATTATAATATAAGAGCCTTAGAAGAACGAATTTAGTAAAACTATATATTAATTAGTAATAACTATCTATTAATTACTCTACTCTAAAGCATAAGAATATGGTGACAGTAGTTTAGCCTAAGTGACGCTATATATATCTAAAAAACTAGATCCTAAGAAATAGGTCTATATAGTTATATTAAAGGATTATTAGATTCTATATATCTGATAAGAGACTAATTATAGTCTTTACATCTATAATATATATAATAAATCTAATAATAATATAGTCAATTAGATAGAGATCACACTATATCAAATTAACAGCTTTATGCCCAAGGCTAAGCATCTTCTTATAAGTGATTTAAATACCTACTATTTAGTCTAGAGCGGTCTAGACACAAAGATTAATTTTAAAAGAGAATAAATTCTTAAAATTATAGACTAATATAATATCTAACTAATTACTAAGAAAGAGATAGCTATATAGAAGCGAGGTATCTAATAATTAATTATTGATTTAATTTTAGTTTTTACTAACTTAATTAACTAGTTTATAAGCTGTGAGTGTGCTAACAATCTTGAATATAATTTAGATTATTATCCTATATATACCCTAATCAATATTAAAATGCTAGCTAGAAAAGTACTAAAGCGCCACAACTAAAAAGCTATAGATAATAAGGTCTTTTTTAATAAGCTAGATAAAATTAGCATATCCCCGCTAAGAGGTATTCTAAAGTAATAAATTGAGATTGTTATAATCTAATTCCTTTTTATTATCCGCTATATTATTAATAAATCAACACCTTGAGCCAGGCCTAGCTAATAATCAAATTTAGATTTTACTGACAATTATAAGTAGACTATTAAGGCCTATTGCTATCTCTAATATCAATTCACTTATATCCAAAGCCTGTTGGTATAGGCACTTTATAAAGCTGTCTGGAATAAGAAAAAATGTATTATTAGTAAAGCTCTGCGTTAGGGCTACTACTAATATATCTAGTAAGTTACTAAAGAAGGTCTCTGTGGTCTGTAGCAGTTAGTGAGATAGATATAAATGTGGATAGGCTTGTACAAATTAGAGATCACTTTAATACTATGTAGTCTAAATAGCTATATAGTTAAGATAGTGGAAGCTAAAGCAGAATTATTCTGGGAAGTATTCTTTTTAAAGATTCTAATAATAGATTTATTTAATATTTTTGATAGTACTTATTTAAATTAGCTTAGTTTTCTCTAGATTTAGCTTTATAAGATTGTAGTAGCAGTCTAAGCTGTACTGCTAGATAAGACTTCTAGGAAAGACAGTATTTTGAATAGTGTATAGTATAAGATAATTAGTATACTTAAAGCCTTTAAAGCTTTAAATGAAATTTTTAATATTTATATAAAAGCAGGTTATAATTTAATTTATTTTTAATATTTAATAACTATGGTTTTTTATAAAGTAGAAAATAATTAAAATTACTATATATCTAAGGTCTATTAGCTAGTAATATTTCTTAACATATTAAGAAAGATTTTAAAATTAATTATTACCTGGCGCTTAAGCTATGTAATTAAAATCTATAATCTGTTACCTTTAATGTATTTAGATAGCTATAAAGATGTCTTTACTAACCACGCGATATAACTAGTTATTAAGTGGATCTAAGAAGTCTGAGACTAAGGCTTGCTAGTGGTTTCTATGCTTCTACTAGATGTAGTAGGCGTGTATAATAATACTTACTATAACTGATTACTATATAATCTATACTAGAAGTGACTAGGGTACTATATTTTATAGATTTAGGTTTTTCTGAGTAATTGTATCACCTAAATCTATATACCTAAAAGCATATTAAAATATATTCTAATTATTATTAATATTCTGCAGAGAAGCCTAATCTTATTAATACTATATCTTATTTATAATACTGATTTACTTACTAACTATGCTGACTTTATTAAAAGCACTACCACTAGCAGTTAGATTAATAATATTAGTTTTATAACCACTAGGATTTTTAAATAAGTTAATTTCTATAGGCTTACTCAGGTCTATATTAAAGCTAATAAATAGGCTAGGAAGTATATTTTAATATTTGATATTAGAAAGTACAAGCTAGTATATTTTATTAATCTTTATAGTGCCACTAAGTTTTATTATATTTTAATTATTTTATTAGATAGTATAGTAATTAAAGCTTTTTATAAAGCTAAATACTATCTTAGTTTTTAGCTAGATTTAAATTTAATATTTGAAGTATACTACACTAAAGTACTAGTTAAAGCTAGTACTAGTCTGTATATATTGTAAGAACTTATAGGCTCTATATAGAGAGTAACACTTAGCTATATACGCTAAACTTACTAAGCTATTATAATTCTATAGATACTTTATAGAATGGCTGTTTGGTTCTAATTAGATATACTTATCAAGAAGGAAGCTAATAAAACTATATAAGATTTCGCAGCAATCTAAAAGCAAATAGTAGTTTTAATTAATAGTATATTCTGTATTACTATTACTAAAGTATTTAATATAGAATTATACCTGTTTCTAATAAGGTTATAGATAGAATAGATTATTAAGGAAACTACTCTAAGGATTTATATAGGGTCTATCTATGCTATACTAATGTATCTTTAAATATAATATAATAAGAAGGAAATTAAGCTTAGGGGCTTTATCCCTATAGAAGTGTATATCTAGAAGAAAAGTAGATATCTTAAGGCTCTTCTGGAAGCTTTAAATGGATAATAGAAGAGCTAAGAGGTATTTATTTAGATACTTTAACATACACTTTTAAATATTATTATTAAGGAATAAGAAAAAGCGACTCACCTATATAATATTATGCTTTATAAACTTACTAATAAACTATTTATATTTTATACAGATAATAGTAGCTATTAAGACTAGATTACTATCTCTATAATAAGTCTATAAGTAAAGAAGCAAAGGATTAAGTATTTTAGTATAGAAGGTACGTCTATAGTATACGTAGGCGAAGCTTATAGTATTGAATTTATACTGTAAATAACACTCTAATATAAAAAGTTACTAGATTAAAAGAAAAAAGTTAAGTAAAATAGAGTGATTATTTTATCTAATAGCTAAGCTGTTTTGAAAATACTTTTTAGCCTCTATATAGTTTTAGAGTAGATCTTTATAAGATTCTACTAAAATCTATTAGATAAATATGTGTATAAAGAAATTTTTATTACTTTGTAATAGATTCTCGCTTATACTGGTATCTTAAGGAATAAGATGGTAGACTAGATAATTAAGTATACTGTATAGATAGCTGTAAGGCAGCTTAGAATAGCTATTATAAGATAGCTTTAGAAAATTACTAACTAGTCTAATGTCTGTTAAAATCGCTAATACTAGTTAGCTATAACTGTGAAGTGTTAAATTTACTAATTTGCTAAAAACGCTTAGAAGAAAAAATAAAAATAAGATAAAATTGTAGCGCTAATACAGTATCTAATTAAAGTATCTATTAAGAAAGCTTTGCGGTATTAGGATAGTCTATGTAAGATAACTATTTTAATCCTAATCTAATTACATATATAAAGAGTGGCTCTGAGTTACTATCTTTAGAAAATTAACTATTAAGATTTATTGTTATGCCTATATAGGCTTAGAGGATAAACTATCTAATATATTATAATAGATTGTTCCTAGTTTGTTAATAAAAGAAATTATATATTTGATAAGATTTAGAGTATTAAATACGCTGTTAGATTTAATAAGATTATAAGTGAGAAGAGGGCGGTAATTACTATAACTTAATTTATATTAGATATCAGTATCCTAGACTAGTTCTAGATAATTAATCTATAAATAATTAGTAATATAGAGTAGGAGAAGATAGATACTAAAGCTAAAGTCAATATTAATTTACTAAACCTATTAGAATACTAAGCGTGGATTAGATATGTAGTATAAGTGTATAAATACTAACACTTAGATTAGTTTAAAGCTGGTAAGGACTAGTATATTACTCTAATCTAATAATAGTATAGGAGACAAGGCCTAGTGACTTAGAGATGTAAAAGGCAATTTAGAGGAATCCTAGAGCTATAGAAGTAAGCTGACGAAGCCTACTAGCTATGCTAGGGTGGTTTGTAGAAAGAATTGGTTTGCTTCAGAGATAAAGATAATAAAGATAGTAAGTAGTAAGTATACGAGCGAGGAAGATAGTTTAAAAGATACTAGCACGTAATAACAGGCTGTGGTACCAGCTTATTAGTAAATCTAATTTGCTTTGGGGATAAGAGTGAGCGTATAATTAGAACGAGAATTGGAATCATATACGATTTAAAAGTGTTATAGATGCGTGGTAAGTGTGGCTTAGGTAATATGTAGTAGGTAGCAACAGTAGATGAAATTAGTGTTAAGAAGTGGAAGCTGTAGAGAACCAGTGAGAGTTCTCCGTTCTTTATTTACCAGTTTATTTGTTTGTGTTATTCACTGTGTTTGATGGCTTTGCACTGTGCCAGCTTGGCACGCTCTTCTTGGCTTACTATTCGTATGTGTGGCGTGCCCCCGAGGCTGCGCCACGGTGGCTGTGCCACCCTTATTCTGCCCTGCCGGTTAGGGCTCCAACCCTGCATAGCGGCGATAGTATGGAAGCTAGCTACATCAGGTCAATGAAATCTACTACTACTACTACTACTACTAAAAGAATAAAATTTTTTAAAGAATCTTATTTGATATAGATACTATAAGAGTTTTAATTATAAAAAAAAAATAATTTATTACTTTATAATAACTATACTTTAAGATAAAAATTAATAAATCTTAAGCTAACAAACACGCAGTTAAATTTAAAAATAATCTAAGAATTAAATCTATAGAAATAGTAATAATAAAAATACTAATTAATATAATAGATTTCTATATTATAAATATAAGAATTCTATTTCTATTAAGTATTAAAGATATAGACTATTTAAAAATTTATCTAAATAATATTAAAAACTAGCTAATAAAAAAAAAAGTCTATATTCTAATCTATAGAAAATAAAGATATCTATAATTTTTTCTTAATAATAAACACGTGCCTATTATATTTTTAATAAAGATTAAAATATAGCAGATTTACTAGTGATTTAGCTATTCTAATATTAATAAGCTATATAAGCTTTTTAAATATATAGACTATAAATATATAAAGTATAAGATACTAGTAAAAATTAAAAAGATATATTATTATTATTAAATAAATAACTAAGTACTATATTAATTTAAATTTATATTAGTAGAAGATTAAGAGTTTAATTATAAAATTATTATTAATATTATAACGTATTACACAACCCCCCCGGGCCACCCAAGCCAGCCGGGCCACCCTCTCAATTTCCTCCCACTTTCCAACCTACATAGATTTGAAAATCGCACCAACACATCAATATGCCTCGGAAAGCTACAAAAAACCCTTCAAACAATGAAGAGAGACTTCAGCTTACTATTAACGCGCTAAAAAAGGACCAAATTACCAGTGTACGCGAAGCGGCGCGCCTTTTCAACGTTCTAAGATCGACGCTTCAAGCCCGATATAAGGGTTGCTTGCAACACTCATATAAGCGCACACATAACACTAAATTGTCAGAAACTAAAAAAATCTCGCTTTGCGAGTAGATTATTTCTATAGATAACTGTGGCTGCCCTGTTAGACCCTCGATGGTAGAGCTTATAGCTAATTACTTGCTTATAAAACACGATTCTATTAACTTACTATCTACTGTTGGTAAGAACTGAGTGTATAATTTTTTAAAATGCTAATAAGACCTGAAGACTCGTTATATTCAAAAATATAATTATAAGTGCGCTTTATGTGAGAATCCAACAATTATAAGTAGCTTTTTTTATAATATTAAGCACGCTTTTATTAAGTACAGGATTGCTAAAGATAACATTTGGAATTTTAACGAGACCGGGTTTGTTATAAGAATTATATCTACAGCAAAAGTTATATGCAGTTCTGATCGCAAAGAGAAACCTTGTCTGCTTCAACCTAGAAATCGGGAATAGATTACAGCTATGGAATATATAAGTGCGCGTGGAATTGCTTTGTTTTTATTTATTATATTAAAGTTAGTTAATAAGCTGCTTGACTAGTATAATTTACCTTTTTTATCACTAGATTAGTTAATTACTGAGTTACTAAACGGTTAGATGTTTGACGAATTAGGAATTAAATGACTTCAAAAAATATTTAATCCTTGTATAAGACTGATTATAACTAGAAAGTACCGCATGCTGATTCTTGATAGACATAACAGCTATCTTACATCTTTATTCGATTAATACTGTACCCAGAATGACATAATTCCTGTATGTATGCCACTATACTTATCTTATCTGCTTCAGCCGCTCGATATGGGTGTTTTTGCAGTTCTTAAGCGATTATATGGACGTGCAGTTGAAAATTAGATGCGCTACGGTGTTAATTATATTGATAAAGACGATTTTTTGACGATGTATTTAGAAATTCGGGATAAAGCCTATTCTATATAAAATATTAAGAGTGGCTTTTTGGCAACTGGTATATCTCTATTCAATCTAGAATATGTGCTATCAAAATTGAATATCTAATTAAGAATACCTACACCTCTTAGTACGGTCTATTCTAGTGCCAATTGGTCCTTAAAAACACTAAAAAATCTTAAAAATTTGGCCTGCCAGGCAAAAACAATCGATTGATATATAAAATAACGTCTTATTAATTCGAATTCACTCACTAGGCGCGCGTTAGACTAGTTGATAAAAGGATGCTTTTTAGTGATGAATTCTGTTACTATTCTTGTACAAGAAAATCACGATCTATGAGTAGCAAACTATTACTAGAAGCAAAAGCGTACAATAAGGGGTCGTCTAATTGACCGATCTGGGATTTTGATAGTCTCTGAGGGTCGTGAGATTGCTGCAGCGGCGTTGACAGCCCAGGAAGCTCTACAACTTCCTAATCTGGAAATGACTTCGGAGGCACGCAGGCGCGCGCCGCCGACCTGTTCAAATTGCAGGCAAATTGGGCATATTCGGACGTACTGTCCGAATAATTCTACATAGAAATTATATAGTAATTCTGGTAATTCGTTACGTTTTTGTCGATATAAGTGATTTTTATGGGGCGGGTGGCCCGGCTGGCTTGGGTGGCCCGGGGGGGTTGTGTAATACGTTATATCTAAATAGCGTTTTAATACTATATCTAGTTAATTAAATAATATTATTCTAAGCGATATAATTTCTAACTTTTTTATTAGTAAAAGATACTTAGGAAGTATTATATATCTATTAAATTAATATATATCTTAGATTTCTAGATATTATATTCTATAATATAGAAATAAATTTTATTATTATAGAATTTAAAGTTAAAGTAAAAATAATAAGAATTTACTACTATTAAGTATTAATTAAAGTTTATTTTAAAATTAATAAAGTTAAATAGTATTATATACCGCTAAAATATATATATATAATTATATTAGTAAAGATAAGTAATACAGTAAGCAAAGATATTTTATTATAAATAGTAGTAAAGATAATAAATAATATTATAGATTTAGATAAGATTGTATTAACTATATTAATATTTAAAGCTTATTTATATATAGTAATAGAATTACTATTATTAATATTAATACTATAATATATCTAAACTATAAAAAAAGTAATAAATAATCTAAAGAATATAATAATAGAATAGAAAATTAATAATATGTTTAATACTAAGAATAAATTAATAATTACTAAAGCGCTTATTCTAATATTTAAAAATACTATTAAAGTCTAGTAAGAAAAGAAAAAATAGACTAGACTATATAAAGTTATCTTAATAGATAGTTATAATATTATTATTAATTTTTTTATAGGCTATATAAGCTTCTAAATTATATTAATATAATAATACTATAATAACTCTAAGTCAACTCTAATTTAGAATCTATTAGGACCTAAGGTTAATGAGTGTAAAGCGAATTTATTATTTATTAGTGTAAGAGAGGGGATTTATATCTCTGAATTATATATTCTAATATTACTACCTTGTTATAAAGGACGACTATAAAATATAAAAAATAAATTTAAAGCTGGCGCCAATATATATCTATTTAAAAAGAAAATAAATGATTAGGAACTTGTTATTAAATTAAAATATAAAGAAAAAATAACTATAGAAAAATAATTATTTAAATAGTTGTTAATTACTAAGATAAAAAGCTTTATTATTAATAATATATTTAGAATTATATATTAAGACAATATTAATTTATAAAAGTAACACCTTTTTAGATCTTAATTTATTTATAAAATTAAAAGTAAAAATAAAAAATTCTATAAAAAGATTTAGCTTATTATCTAAAGATATAATAATATTAGTAAAAGTAGAATATTAATATAATTTTCTATAATCTAATATACTAGCTAAAGGTTACTTATCTGCTTACTAGTAATATTTATAAAGATAGATATAATTAATAAGCTTTATAATATTATCTAAATATATATATAAGTAAAGATAAAGCTATAATATTTTATTATTACTATATTATCTACTAAAATCTAATATAAATTTTTATTAGATTTGTTTTTTTTAATTGAAAAGATATTATATAGAATTTTTAAAGTTAGTATATATTAGTTTAGTATATATTATAAATACTATATTAAGAAATTAGATATAGAAATATTAATATATAATCTATACTTACTAGTTA